>JBBPCS010000130.1:3551363-3569919 GCA_037974645.1 Hollardia meadi
TAGCCTGGTCTGGAGCAGGCTAGCTGCACAGAATAAATCTCCATGGTAATTTATGTGCCCCTGCTTTTGTGCAACCGAATCACGGCTAAATTCAGCCCGGATAACTAGAAAATCCTGTTTTAATCCCTTATCTGAGTTTTGTACAACAGTCCCCATCTTATTTTGAGATTAGAATGTTGAAAATGCGAAATGATAGTGAAACTCTGCCTAATATATAGGAACTAGTATGCAATACAGTTGAGTTTGTGTGTGTGTGCGTGCGCGCGTGTTTGCGCGCGAGCGCTCTGGACTGAGTCAGAAGGAAATGATTTAGCTGCAGACGGGTTAAAACACACATTGTACATCGAAAAGAATTTAATCTGGCTGATAGATTCGTGCAGAGTCGTACATCACTGTCGATATAACATGAAATGCTTTCTGTTTAAATCAGACTGGTCCGTGTAATTTTACAGCTCGATTGACGTCATTGGGCTGCGCCCTGCTTACCTCCAGCGTCTCTGCCACGTCATACAAAAAGGCTCATGCCAAGCGCAAACAGTAACCGAAAACACCCACGTTGTTATTTCAATGATGTAGCCCAAGCCCATACAAAACTAGGAGAACTTCCCAGTGATCATTGCACGTTTCTTCAGTCTGGGAACTTAACTGGACCATCTCTACTTGCCTGTGTCCGTTTTTACTGGTAGGTAGTTAAGCTAGGTACAACCTGTGTAGCATGGCAGGCGACTCCTTAGGAGGTAACGCTAACGTTCTAACGTAGAAATTAACTAATAATTAACTTTATTATGAGAAGGGCCCAGCTCTGAAGCTATAACTTTACTTACAGCTTTTTGACAGAAAACACGAGAAAAGTAAGACGCTTAATGTATGACATTATAGCTAGCTAGTTACTGAGTTGGTGTTAGTTTAGATATGACAAATGGGACTAGCGATTTGTTGCTTATGTTATGCTAGCTAGCCGGAAAACACGACTGTGTAACAGATAAACTTGGTGAACAGTTTGGTCCAATGTAACTCAGGGTACTGCAGGGAAATACACTGAAATCTTGGTACTTAATAAGCCCATTGTTACAGGCATATTCTTATTTGCGTGGCTTGGTGGTCGAAATGGTAAAATGGTATGGTCAAAAACTTCGCTGCCATGGAAACCAGAATTAAGACCCGTTTAGCTTTAGGTAGATTTTTTAGCTAGGTCATTTGGTTATAACTAACTTTATCGCCTAAGCAAGAAGCAGAAATCCCTCTAGTGTCAAAGCCACCACCAACAATACTACTGTTGTTACCTGGTGGCCTTGCTATGTGAATGGGCCCTTCTGATATTACATATCCTGGACTATATCCTGGAGAATAAAATCATGGGTGTATGCTAAAGAACAGTATCCCCTCATAGTGTAATGTAAGAGGATTTCCATGATAATTCAAATATAATTGTGCTCATTTATACGCCAACTGGCTTGTCAGCCACTGAAGCATTGCAGTGAAGTAATGACAACCCCCCCCAAGTGAAATTGTATTTGTCAAGTGAAAGTTCTGTGGAGTTTAGAACAAACATTTCCAATCCAGACCTGACGGTATGACCATGTTAACTCATTGTACTGATGCAGTAGCTTAGATAGATTGCAAAAGGCTTTTCTATTCAGCATGCCATCATTTAAGTATTTTGCACACATGCATTTTTGGGTGTGTATATGTCAGTGGATTTAGCTGTTTGTTTTTGCTAAGGACAGATTGTGGAATGCTGCTGGACGAGACTCCGCTTTTTGAGCCCTCCCTGCTTCAGGAGCTGGACTGGAGTAGCAACACTGTCTCTTTCTCTCCCCCAATCTCCCCGTCCAGCCCGGGGGAAGGCCTGGTGCTCAGGCCGCTCTGTATGGCAGACTTTAACCGGGGTGAGTCAGAGACTGGTTGGATAACTAATTCCAGACCAATACGGATGTAATGACTACATTGTGATAGATGATGGGGAAAGCCTGCTTATTTATTTATTTCACTGTCTTCCAGGATTCTTAAAGGTTTTATCTCAACTTACTCAGACAGGCGACGTCACACCAGAGCAGTTCACAAGTAAGTCATGCTTGGCATCATCGCTACTTTTACCTTTTCACTTTCAGATTATTTATTATTTTTTTAGATTCAGATTATTTTGTTATATTATTGTTATACATATTTTGGTTCATAGTTTTTAAACTTGGATGTTGTCTTTATATATGTACATCAGCTCACACATTCGAGAAAGTAAAATTACCCTCATCCTAGAAAACAAACTTGATATATGCCATTGTGTGTTGCCTTTCAGAAAAGTTTGAGCATATAAAGAAGATGGGAGACTACTACGTCATCGTGGTGGAGGACACAAATCTGGGACAGATTGTTGCTACGGCCACATTGATCACAGAGCACAAATTCATCCACTCCTGTGCTAAGGTAAATTGACATCCCAGCAAGCAATGGGTGCATTATTAACAATGCATGCATCTGTGTTTTCGCTCTATATTCCCCCTAAACACCAAAACCATAAAAAAGTTACTGATTAATGTTATGGTTATTAGAAGGGTGGTAATTACTAACTTATATTAAATGAAAACTGAAACTATTACATTTGCATAGTAAACTTTTTTATTTATATTGAAAGTTATATGACTGGAATGAAGAACCTCTCTATTCTGTTTTACTTGTAGAGAGGCCGAGTGGAGGAGGTGGTAGTCACTGACATGTGCAGAGGGAAGCAGCTGGGCAAACTGTGAGTAGGCCTGTTAGCCTGATACAAAAACACTATATTTTGGCTCGTCCCAACAGGCATACAAATTATTTATATCAGATTATTTAGGAAATGTCTTGTGATTTGTGCTTATTTAAGTCTTCCTCTCTTTTTTTCTGTCCCTTATAGGCTCGTTTCAACTCTTACTCTTCTCAGCAAAAAACTGAACTGCTATAAAATCACGCTGGAATGTGCAGCCAAAAATGTGGCTTTCTACCAAAAGTTTGGCTACACCATCTCGGATGAGACTTACATGCAGTGTCGATTCTTTGACTGAGGGCAACAACAGCTTTAAACCTCCCTTTTGAGGAGGGGGGGTCAGACATCAAAACTGAACATTGAAAATGTGTCTTAATAACTGGAAGAGCTGCCCACAGATGAGCTTCTAGTCGTGACACACGGTCGTCCTGATTTCAGCACACCTGAGTAAATATTAACATGTGTTGAAGCTCTCCGCTCAGTCCAGCATCATCCTCCACCCCAAATTGGTAACCGTGGTTACCTCACCACAGTGGAGCCCTGTCATCATCTTCCCTTGTCATTTGAAGAACGTCTGTTACTGTAAATCTAATGTCCCATTGTGTTACATGATGAAAAACTAATTTGCTGTGTCCTTGCAGAGAAAATACAGATTACATCTGTATCATTCAACTAAATAAATACAATTGCTTAGGAAATCAAGATGGTACCAAATTAAGTTATATATTTGAAGCAAATTGTTGATTTACTACAGGCAACACTTCTCGAACTACACTACAAAACCAAGTGTGATCATAAATAAAACTCACAGATCTGTTGAATTGATCAAGTCACCAAAGAAAATCAGCTTTGTTTATTTAAATGTTATTTGAAATTTGCTTGTATAATTGATTTTGGGCTTTACTTGGGTTCCATTTTTCTAACTTGGCCTCTTTGGTTATTCAGCAGGCTTTTCTTTTTTTAAACAGTAGTGTTGCTGCTGGAAGACATGCATCACGTCAAGACTGTTAAAATGTTAAATACTTCTAGTGAACAATAAGATTGTGTTATGTGTGGTGAGGCATTACTAACTTTTCTAAATTTTGTATTGGTCAATATTGGAAATTTGATCACAACTATAAGGATTGAAACTTTTTAATTTGAAATGGATAAAAATGACTTTTGTAAATGAACTCTTATTTAAGTTTTATAAACATGCTGTTAATCTGGAGAACATATTTATGTAATTTATTTCCAAATATGTAATAATTAAAAAAAATTCTATGATCTGTGTTTTCATGCGTTTATTTCTGCTTGTAAAAGAAAATCTGAAATTTGTACTCAAAAGTTGATTCATTTTAAAACAAAAAAAATCTTATATGTTAAAGATTTGTTGTAAAAATGAAAAGTTATGGGATGGGCATGTCTACAGGTCTCACAACTCCAATGAAAATTTTAGCATGTTGTTCCTGTTCACCTGAAAACTTTGAAGCCTGAGAATCTCAGGTGTGACTTTCCAGTCTTTGAGGAGGAAAGGTTTAAGAGGGTGAAGGTCCCTACATTTTTGGAAAACCCAGCCAAGTCTACCATATTTTTAGATAAACTATAATAAAACTTAATTTCCATAGCCACGTTGTAAATGTTAATTGTGAATGTAATTACAAACTAGACATTCTGTCCCCAAAGCTGATCATACATTTAAGACATTGAACTGTTCATTGCTGTTAATGTGACTGTAAACTGTCTTTAAATAACATTCAATAATGATTATAAGACAAATACTGGAGAGAAAAGTGTAAAGTTTTGACGCACAGCATTACATCTTGATATAAAACCACAGCTCAAAAGGAGTCAGACTTCTTTTTATTAAGCAGCGAGTTATTTTTCCATTTCTTGCTATCCCATGTTAAGCCTGATATTAGTCCATAGTCCTATTGCTCCCAAAATAAAGGCGTTAGCTATTCCTCGTCTTGTGTCCTCCACTGGGCGACGTCCTGGCTACTTTCCCTTTTGCTGACTGCCCCATTCTGGTCGTCTACACAAATTCAAGTATTGAAAGTGCATTATTGCAATACTGTCCCGCTGAAAATGCAAAATGCTTTAAATACTATAAAACTGCAAAAAATCTCCCATCAGTGCATACAGCTCAAGAAAAAAAAAAAAAGTTATCAAATTTGCCCCATTCCCCACCAGTCCTCCATGTCTCAGACATGAATGGTCCTGCTCCCACCCTAGTCCCTTCCCCTTAGAAAAAGTTCAAATATTTACATTTTTAATCCCATTAAAAATGTAAAAAAAAAAAAAAAGAAAAAAAAAATTGAGTGCACTTTGCCACACGGCTAAATATCAGCAAAGCTCATCTGTTCTGTGCTGCTGCGACCTGCATTGCTCCAAAGTCTTCATCCTCCTCCAGGCTGCGTTTACGGCTTCCTGTTAAAGACATGTGGAAACGAAGAGTAACTGAACATCCTGCATACAGCAACGCAATCAAGTTCTTCCTTTCCAAACATATACGTAGTTATATTCATTTAAAAGTAATAAGTTATTTTACAGTATTACTGTCTGTGTAGAGTAATATGTTGCTGATTACACTACTTATGAGTTACTTTCACCAAAATAGCCGCAGAAGTTTGAGTTGGCATTATAACATGAAAAAGGTCATGTTTTTTCATAATGGTTAATCAAAGCACAGAATGTGTCGAACTCCGTTTCATTTTCTAGTTTTAATCCTACTCCAAAAAGACAGAGAGGACAGGTGTGACTAAGCAGGACTGGGTAGATTATATACAAACCTGGCATCCCAGCTTGTAAGGAGAAGGACCTGCCCAGCTGCATTGGTGACATCATTTTAATGGTCAATTTGGCTAGGTAGATCGCTTCATATTCCTAGGAAAACAAACGATCATTATTACAGCTAGGGATTTTAGTAGCCAACGTCAGCATGAAGAATGCACAGCCATGGTTTGTTCATCACTGAACTGTGTTGTCGTCAGTGCAACAGCAAAAACAAAACAAAAATGTTCAAATAAAATCCCAATCTGTAAACTATCATGGCTAGTACCAGAATATCTTGGTCGTTATATTTCAGTACGACATGAGTTTACCACTGATATTGTGAAAAAGATACAGCATTAATGGAGCACCAATTTTAAAAAGAAATGTTTCTACAACATAAAATACAAAACGAACGAATCACATCAATTCAATTCACATGTGCACAAACATATCGAGTTATAACTACTACTAACTACTTCACCGTAGTTATTGGACAAATCAAAATTTGTAAAAACTGCTTCCTGAAGCGAGCTCTGCAAACAACATCTGCAAATCAACCCAAGCCACCCATATTCTGGCCAAACAGGAAAATTAAGGAATTCTGGCGTTAAAATATTTTCATTCACCCCTCTCTCTCTCTTCATGACTTAGTGTTCTTCATTAAATTAGACAAAATAACCTTTTCTTTCATTTCATTGTATGAATCTGGGTGTACGAAACATCACTAGTTACACTTATAAGCCCTTGTTCTTATGTCTTCATCGCCTACAACTTAAATCATTTCTTTGTGTCTATTTAGTTAGGTTTGTGTGTACAGTTATTTTATTTATTTATTTGTTTAAGTACAAACTCAATTCCAAAAAAGTTGACATGTAAAATGTCAGTAAGAACAGAGTGCAATGATTTGCAACCCCCTTTTAACCTAAATGTAATTGAATACAGTACAAGGACAAGATATTTAATGTTCAACCTGATAAACTTCGTTATAAATATAAGCTCATTCTGAATTTGATGCCTGCAACACGTGTCAAACAAATTGGGACAGGAGCATGTTTACCATTGTGTTACATCACCCTTTTTAAAAAAAACAACAACACTCAGTAAGCGTTTGGGAAGAGAGGACAAAAAGTGGAATTCTGTCCCATTCTTGCTTGATATAGGACTTCAGTTGCTCAACATTCTGAGGTCTCCTTTGTCGTATTTTGCACTTCATAAAGCGCCACACATTTTCAATTGGGGACAGGTCTGGACTGCAGGCAGGCCAGTCTAGTACCTGCACTATTTTACTCTGAATCCACGCTGTTGTAAGGCGCAGAATGTGGCTTGGTATCGTTTGCTGGAATAAGCAGGGTCTTCCCTGAAAAAGACGTTGTCTGGATGGCATGTCGCAAAATGTCGCATGTCGTTTTGTTGTTCAAAAACCTGTTTGTTCCTTTCAGCATTAATGATGCCGTCACAGGTGTGCAAGTTATCCATGTCATGGGCACTAACACACCATCACAGATTCTGGCTTTTGAATTTGACGCTGGTAACAGTCTGGATGGTCCTTTTCCTCTTTAGCCCGAAGGACACAATGTCCATGATTTTCAAAAACTATTTGAAATGTGGACTCATCAGACCAAAGGAAACTTTTCCACTTTGCATCAGTCCATCTCAGATGAGCTCAGGGCCCAGAGAAGTCTGTTGATATATGGCTTGCACTTCGCATGGTAGAGTCTTAACTTGCATTTGTAGATGCAGCGACGAACTGTGTTTACTGACAATGGTTTTCCAAAGTGTTCCCAAGCCCACGTGCTAATATCCTTGTTTGAAATGTGTTGCTGGCATCAAACTTAGAATAAACATACATTGACAAAAATGAATTAAGTTGATGATACAAAATGAAATATATTGTTTTTGCACTGTTTTCATTTGAATTAGGAAATTATCACATTCTGTTTTATCAGTGTTATAGAGCATCCCAACTTTTTTAGAGTTTTTTGTTGTGCTTTTTTTTCTTTGTCTTTTTATCTTTTGTAAACCAACTTCAATGTCTTGCTATTACCGTCACTATTTGTTGCTTTTTTCCTATTTTTTGAAAAGACAAAGGAAACAAAAAGAAACTACTTATCCTAATGTTGCTTGTAAGCCAGATGTCAGAATATTAAGTAGCTTGCTAAATGTGGCCAAAAAAGGCAGACTTAAAAGAAGACTGCAGACATGGTTACACACCAGAGGAAAATAATTTCTGCAGAGTCACACCAGAGGCAGATCTCTCAGATGAGAATGGGAACACATACTGTAAGACAACAGGTCATCTGAATATTCCTGTTTCAGGACAAACATGCAATGCAAACATGCATATGATATTTCTGCAATACTGTTCACATCCCATACTCCACGTTGCTTTCCTTGTTAAAGGGAATGAAAGGTTTCCAGCTCTAGATGCTGAATCATTTTGCTGCAGTCATTATTAATAGACACACCCTACCCTTTTAAAGTCAGTTTGTTTTGTGACCAACAAGTTAGTAGCCCATGTATTTATAGTGACAAGGATCAATTTGTACATGTTCACTCATTGTTTGGACTGTCATGTTGATTCATCAGAGTTTGAAGCCCTGTGTCCTGAAGAGACGACTTGCCTGTAGCTGGTGCACAAAGCCCACATTGGGGTTGATGCAGAACCTCCTCTCCTGGACGTGGCTGAATGCATCCCTATAGAACGAACCATATGTCATCAATTTAGCTGTAGCAAATGCAGAATGAAATTGTGCTTCTATTATGCTGCAGTATGTTTCTTTATTATTTCTGACTGCTTTCACTTAATTTATGTAGTTTTCTATATTTCTGTTTTAAGTAGACAAAACTTGAGATGTCTTGGAGGCATGGCGTACCATGGTTATCACACAATAAGGAAAAAAACAAACAAAAGAAAAATGAAATGTGCATCTTAATCTATTCATTATTATTATTATTTTTTAAAATCATACATTTAAAAAAAAAAAAAAAAACTCACCTGTACTTCATCCCAAATGTTTCCATAAGGTATGCAATTACTAAGGCAGCACTGAGAGAATAAATGAAGGAGACAGTTCTATATTCACAGCTGTAAATGGGCTCCGCTGCTCTAGTCTCAGAATTTATTCAAGGACATTATTAAACAGATATTTAAAAAACTTTAGTACGTACAGTATAAGTAAGTGTATACTGATATACAATGCATGAAAATAAATATGAAAAAACAAAATAAAACAAACTTCACCTTCTTGATATCCCTGCATTACCATGAACCAGTACCTTTCCTAAAAGAGCGAGACAAAAGATTGTTGATAAAAGACATTTTTTTCCTACTTGAAATTCTGAGTATGAAAAATGGAAACTGCATGCACCCTTACCTCCTGTTGCAAAGCAGCCATCAATAAATTCTTTAGTCTGTTAGGAAGAAAATTAAATACAATATAATATAGATGCCACATCTTTCAGTTAAATGAAAAGCTTACTAAGAATTATGTAAAAAGCCTATTCTGTAACTCACTGTAGGGAAAAATCGTATTATATTTTCCACTGGATTGTCGGCAATATCTAACACAAGGTATCTGCAAAGATACAACATTACTTAGTTTATGGGTTAGCAAGAAAGCAGTTGACGCATATGACGCTTTTTTTCAACAATGTACAATTCACAAGAATGTAGAGTGCATAGATCATGCGAGTTCTTACTTACCTAAACGTATGAGGGAAATTAGGTTTGATAAAATTGGCTTCAATGTCTTGGCGGACACACACAATATGTGTTATGCCCTGTCTCTCAAGAATTGGCAGCTAGATAAAGAGAAAGAAGTAATATGAGCTCTACAATATGAGCAACCAATGTACAAGTACCAATGGTTAAATGCTATAAAAAATTACCTTGCTTTTCATTGCAGCAGAGTACGGACCTAAAAACAGTCCTGGTAATATCTCCTGAAAATTAAAAGTTACAGCAGAGCATCACTGACAACAGGCAGCAACATTACTTGATGTTAAAAAGAATTAATACACGTTAATTCACTCAGAATGGGACACTAAGCCTCTTCACGAACATGTTGTCTTTACTAGTATATGCATGCATTTTGCATGAGAACAGCCAGCTGAATAATGTGTTCAATGTCCACAACCAAGAGACTTGTGTCAAAGTTCTCACAGCCAGTATATATATTCTAAAGCAAGTAATGTGACAATCAGTATGTGTAATTTAAGCCTCTAAATATTAGGTTCTCTAAACTGTAAACGACGAATCAGGGACTTAATATATTAGTAGAGACAGTTTTAACTCGTATGTAAAATAATCACATTGGTGTTAAATGAAATCAACTATGATCCACTGCTATGCAAAAATTCTTCATTGTGTCAAAATACACCTTCAGTAACTCATTTTTTTGATTACTTTGGAGAGAAGAAAAAACATGACATGATCATATCATCGCAACAGGTTGTAGAAAAGAGGTCTTACAGTTAAAAAAAAAAAAATAATTGGTGAACTCCTTCTGAGAAGTAAAATCCATAAATGTCTTGCTCTGCATTACATTTGTGCAGTGGTAATGATGGTTACACTTCTAGGACCCAATGGGTTTTGGCCCCCAACCATGTTGGTTGGGTGTTTGGTTGAAGATGCCTCTGTCCCAGTTTATCTTATGGAGCAGGAAATCTTCTAAAACTAATTAAAAAGGTGCAATTTGTAAAATGTAGCCTCAATTTGAAGGTCCCTCCAAAAATATAGGAGGTAGCATATGACCAGAGTGAGCACCAACTGCTGTCACTATACTGTCTGCTGTAAGTTAAGTTATCTTGAGTTGTGTAATCTTAGCAGTAGAGTTAGTGGGCCTACTGCTCACTGAAATCTGGCAGTCTAGATGGCAACCGTACCACAGGGGAATCACCGTGGGCAGGGTGGCTGCAGCCTGAACACGGCTGGGTGCAGTCTGCAAGTGATTTACAGCGACTGTGCTATTGTGTTAAGGCAAAACAGGACCGTTTTTGTGAGTTTTGTTTGAGTATTGTTTTCTCGTTTGAATGAAGTGTGTTTTACTATGTGTTAACGAGGTAATTGAGCTAGTCTTATTTCGGTAAAAGACACTTAAATTCAGAATGTGTATGGTTATATTTATCTGTTTGTAAGGAAAATATTTCCTTTCTTGACAGTTTGAGAGTTTGTTTGCTTGTGAAACTAAGCTCACATACATCTCTATACACCATTTTCCTAGAATTGACTTGCATTAGTGTTGGTACAGATTGATGCATTCAATATACTTTTATCAGTATTCATTCAGAAACTGCTATCAAGTGTAGGAGAAACAAACCCTGGGAAGATTTGGTGCGTAGTGAATACAGACATTTTACTGTCAACATGATTCTTCTCGCGACAGACTCAACATACCTGCATTTCTCGTCTCATTGGATAAGCCCAGTCCTGTAGAAGGGGGATTTAAAAACAAGGTTAGATGTTGATGGACGTTGCTTTATTAACGTGACAGCTACTGGAGGGATTTCAGCCACCAAACAACATGAGGAATTAGTACTAGGTGACTTTGTGTATATACGTGGCTACTGTTTGGAGACTTGGCTAGTAGTCAGTGTCGGCAGAGTGAACAGCAACTTCAGTTAGCCATGAAGAGACATCTACATAAACGAATTCAGATGAAGACACGATACTCCATGTTTGTTATACCCCAAAACACACACACTTTTCGGCTGAGCGCATATTTTAGCTGCCGGACAATGAGGCTGAAGTGGAGGGTAGCTCAGATTAGCCGGACAGACATATCGGCTAGCTGCTGTGCACTCACCAGAAGGTCCTCCTTGGTCGCGGGCAGAGACGGGAACTGAAGTTTGTTGTCCTCGTCCATTCTGCTGTTTGTTCGGACACCGCCGACCCGGCTCTGCGCTCGGTATCGATGTTTCTCGCGGCGGGGTTAACTGGACAATCGATGCAATTTGTTTTGAGACTCCACATGCATGTCCGCCATGCTGTCCCCTGACAGATGTGTCACGTGACCGTACGGCAGATGGCAAACAGACTCGTGAAAAGAGGGGTAAGGTGAGCAACGGCGCCGTCCCGCGGTCGGTTTACGAAGAGCAGAGCACTCAGGAAAGGACAGGCGATTTTAAACCCTTCATGCATGTATGGTACTCAAGCACAGCTCATTTCATCTCTGCATCCCCCCAAAATAATAATACCAGCAGATTAAAGTTGGGTGCTTTAAAAAAAAAAAAGATTCCGATATTTTAGCTTGAATTTCCGTTAATCTTTGGTTCTTGCTGGGAAGCTTTTATTGCACGTGAAGTGACGTGACGAGTTGTCATTAACATCCTTTTCATCTGTTCTGTGTGGATAGCCCCGCCCTCACAGAAAGCAGAGGAGAGGAGAGACGACAAACAATAATGACATGCTGAGCTGCAACATGTACCAGGTAAATAGCATAAATCAAGTATGTTCTTTCTTTAAGGGAGGCGGGCCGCCCCCTAAAGAAGGCAATAGTGTGGGGAGCAGTGGCTTGAAAATCTCAGCTGCATAGTGTGAATAGTAGGCTGAGTTGACATTTTTTTCCTTGCTATCTCAGAAATGATCGGCTCATGTTTACTCTGCGTGCTTGCATTGCACACTTGGTAACTAAAGAGCTAACTGTTGCACCCTTTGTAGTTCATTTGCTAAACTGTTTTCCCATATGGATATAGGGTTTGTTTTTTTCTCACCAAAACAGCCAGGTCCAGGTAAGAGAGCAGGGTCAAGATGACGTTACCTGACTGCATTGCCCACAACAACAACAACAACAACAACAACAACAACAACAACAACAACAACAACCCAATACTCCATTAGAGTACTTTTAGAAAATGATATGGACTCTCCCTATCTTCTTACCTCTTTTTATAGTCTAAATAATATTTAGTTGTTATGTTTGGTGTTTGGTTGACAGCACAAAGAGGGAGAGAGGAGGACAAAGAGAGCAAGAAGAGTGAGTAAGTAGTCAGGTCAAGATCACAGTTCTAATGATTACCAAGTCAGCTACTGACATTAAGCAATGTACTGACACAGTATACTGTTGTTAAATGTGCATTCTCCCCAACATCCTCTTATATTTATTTACATCATAAATACCCTGTTTGCTTTATTTATTATCAGATTATTATGTCATTCACTAGCTGCATAAAATATTGTGATTGTCAGTGCAAAGAGGGAGAGAGAAGGATGGGGAGAAAGAGGACAGAGAGAAAGAGCAGCAAGAACCAGGTGAGAAAGTGGACAACTCATGTCAACCTTGTGAAGTCAAGATTGTTACAACTGCAAAACAGGATTTTTTAAATTAGGAAAAAATATTTAATTCACCAAAGAATTTTGCATGCATGGGAGCTGAGCCCCCCCCTAAAGGTCGGGCCTGGAATATAATGATGGTGTAGGGAATATTTTTCATGCCCAATTAAAAATAAAAAAAATAAAACAACATTTTTATATGCATTTTCTTTTAGCATGAGCATTTCCTGTGTCATATTGAGATGAGGGTTGACAATAAGTCTTCAGTTAGAATAGCAAGAGTGTAGTCACACTGGAAGTACCACATTACATGTGGTGTTGTTATGGTAACAAAGGGGATTTTTTTTTGTGTACTTGAACTTTTACATTCACATGGAAATGTCTTGATGAACTGTGTGAGAATGGATCAAAAGGACGATGTGAGCTCAGCAGCTGCAGCAGAGAAGACTGGTGTGTCTGCATGTCCAGAGAGGTGACACTCTGGAAAACATACATGATTAATGGCTGGCTAAATGCTAAAATGCTCATGGTGGATCCTCCAGGTGACCCTTGAGTTCACTGAGGAACTTTATCTTCGGGGACGTGTGTGAGGCTTTCCTGCTGTTTTTGACAATAATGTCTCATGTGATAGTGCAGCTCCTTATTCAGCTCAGAGCGTTTGAAAACTGAGGAATGCTGTGAGAGTGAGGCTGAGTCGACCGGTTACAGTGGGACAGAGAAGCTAGGTGGTCTGCAGAGGCAAAGTGGACTGGTTATAGTGGGACAGAGAGGCTTACAGGAACCACTGCATTGCCAAGCAATGTAGCATTGTGTACAAACTGTGCAGCTTCTCCTTTGCTTATATACTCTTATGTGGGGTTGTGGGCTGAAGTCGCTATGGAGTTTGTAACGCTTTATACTATTGTTCATTTTCTAAGAGGCGTCAGGCTACATAATTTATGCAGCTTAATAATGCTTGCGGCATCCTCCATGGTGTGCATAGCAGTGGGTGTGCTAAGGGGTGGCCGGAGGGGGTTAGACTGTTACTTTTATTCTAGCCACGTCAGTATATGAGTTCGTCTTTACCACAACTAACCTACAGTAACAGCAGAACTTTGTGTGGACAAGACATGAGTTTTGTATTTACTTTTATATGTAAAAAACAACCACAAATGTATCAGCTTATATACAGTCATTATTGTAGAAGTAACATATCCTGTTTTTCCAGGTCCAAGACACTTTGACTTCGCCAGGTAACCACCAGGCTATTATCATGCTTTTTGCGAAATATAAGACCTGAAGAATTGTTATGATGACTTTCTTGAGATGATATCTATTTTTGTAAACTGTACATCATTACACAATATTTGAATTACTGTCACCAGTTGAAAATCTTTAATATGCATATGGTTTGAACGATACGATTCATAGTTGTGAATTTAAAAGTAATGTATTCAGTTCATTCAGTGTAACTGCCATATAGCACCATGTGTATGCAGTCGTGATGTGCAGGTATGTTTATGTCAGTGTTCAGCTCTGCTGAAAAAAACTGCTTTGAAGCATCTCTCAGAACAGACCACCAGCTGCAGGTCTGTAATCACAGCTTGTAAATTCACATCATAGATGACCAATGCAGATTACATTCATTATTAGCCCACACACTTTCACTGAACTCATCTTTTTTTTCCCCCCCCCGTATTCTTTCCCTTCTAATCATCTCTCTCTCTCCTTTACTCGACTCTCTCTCTGGCCCTCCAATCTTTATTTTCTCTGCCCTCATCCCTCTCTATCATCCCTCCCCGCTTTATGATCACTTCAACAATGACTGCTAATAAGAGAAGAAAAACCACTGATCTAAAACAGAGAGCAGGAATCATTCTCAGATGCTTGTCTCTCAGACGTGTCATCTGTTTGTTGTTGTGCGACAGTGTAGCGTTTGTGATTTTTGTTTACTGTCTGGCCCGTGGGAGGGGACGGCACTTTTTTTCACAGATCAGAGGAAGATGAAATCTCACAGCAGAACTGCTCCCGTCGGCATAGGCTTGTGTGTGTGTTTAGCTATCATGCATGTTTGTGTGTCTGAGTAACATCTCATAGATTTGCAGCACTACTGGTGAGCATGCAAGGTGTCATGAAATGTCATTTCTTATCAGTGGCAGGGGCAGATACATCCCCGACTGTTGCTCATTCACAATCACACAATTTGGGGAATATCAATTACATGCACTTCAATTTAAACCACTCTTGCATCTCTCTTCTTTCAACTTTCTTTTCTCCTTTACCAATCTTTATCAGTGTGCTTCACTGGTGTCTCCCTGTGAGATGGTTTCCCTTTAGCGCTGACATCCTGGCGACATCGGCTCTTTGATATCAGATTGTTCCAGGCTGCCTCAGAAATTAGAAGCCATGCCAGATTTCGTTTGGCAGAAATGCTGTGGCAAGAGATGAGCGGGGAAACGCAGCGGGAGTGACAGCGAGAAAACAAACCAAAAAAATGATAGATGGGGAAAACAAGCAAAAAATGGACAGCAGCAGGGTAGTTAGATACAAGCAGGATATGGTGACAGGCTTAACTGCCAGATCAGACAAAGAGATTTAGGAGACACAAGAGAAAAGGAACAAAGACTTTGTATTGTGTGCTATTACAGGAGCAGGGTTTCCTAATCGTCTGTGGTCACACAACATCATTTCCTGGGCTTCATAACATATTTTTATTGCAATCCTCTTTTTTGGTCTATTATAAAGCAAATTGATTTCTGTAATTATGTCGAATATATTACAGCACAAAGGCACTAAATCGAGAGGAACAGGAAGAGTATTTTGCTGAACTGTTTTTCATAACGACGGCTGTAATCTTAGTTGAAGAGATGTGTTAATCACTGAAAGACTGACGGGTTGAAGCTTTGATCTTTGTTGTAAATTTCAGAGGGGCACTTATTGAGGACATGGTTTTCTTTGACATGCAACCTGCCGAACCCCTAAACCATATGGCTGATTTCATTCTTTATTTTTATTATCATCAACAAATCAGGGAGAGACCAAAGACAATACTGTCCGTTTGTCTGAATATCTCTCAGTCTTAAGCTCATTCATTCCTGTCTGTCCCGCCTCAACCGTACTTTGGTTGGGGGGCTATTTTCAGCTTCAGATGAAGTGCGCTAAGGAGAATTGTTTAAAATCAAGATAAACTACAGTGCCAACGTTCATTGTAATGTCACACAGTCTGTCACAGACAACAATTGAGCTCTGTGACATGGAGAAATAAACTATATCAGGCTTTCGCTACACATAAACAGCTTGTTAGTAGGACAATTAATTGTTGGATATATTTTTTTTTCATGACATTTGTTGACAATAGGAAAGCTATATGATATCACAAACCTTATCCTTCAATGCCTTATGGTCTTTTGCCACTTGAGAAAAAAAGCCATTGCCACAATAAATCAACCCACAAATAGAGTCTTAAAAATCCATAATACTACTTAGTTCTTTATGGTAAAGAGGTTAATATAATAGCTCTGTATAGGTCTGTCTGTATCAGAGTAAGTCAAAGTCAAGATAAAACCTCAAGTGGTGGAGCGGTGCTCACTATCAGAAAGGTGGAGCGCTGCATACTGTCCTAGAATGAGTTACATACTGTACGTATGTAAGAACTTACTTATAGTAAAGAAAGTGTTTCTTATGTAGTGAATCTATGACCCCATTACGCTATGTCAAAAGAGTGACACCAGTGTGCTAAATACAATAGATGATTTAATATGTTATTTTATTACAGTTATTACAATATTTTTGTGTTGCAATGTATTCGGCTCTCTTTAACTATGGTTTCTTACCAGCTAGGTTAGATGTTGAGTAAAATCTGTTGGTGACTTCACAGTTTGAAAAGAATTCAAAACTCTATTTGATTCACATAATTAAAAGAGTGAACACAGTTTCACAGGGAAATCAGTATAATGAACAACAAACAGAAGGCTATAAAACAATTTTATTAACATCCACAAGCACAACATAGTATTATGTGAATTAACACTTAATGGGGCTCTAAATAAGAAATTTAGTGTCCCATAGAGTGACGGTAATATATCTGCGAGGTTGATGGGGTTGGACTTCAAAAACTTGCTCTCCAGCTCGTATTCCTCTGGAATAAAACTTTTGACTTTTAGACACTGCGCGACATTTCGGTGGGAATCATCAACAAACATCTGTCTATGTTGTTTCCCAATGCTGCCAGTACATGTTAATAGGATTTCACAAACAACAGGATAACACTTATGTCTTTATGTGCCTCCTTTGAGCCTGTTAAATTGTCATCATATTTCATGGGGCAAAAGCACAACATAAACTTAACCCTGGATCAGAGAATCCATACAGTCTCTGGATGATAAAGCCTGCATGCAGCTCCAACAGCGTGCTGCGCCTTTTCAGAGAAGATGTGAAACAAAACTCAGGGTCCATTTAAGGGCTTTAATACTGAATAGCACAGACTGCGTTTTCACCATCGGAACATTTTATGGGATGGGTAAAAAATTCAAAACCTCTGCAAGTAATGAGTCATTTTATAAAGAGCATCAGTTGACATTAGACCAAGAACTGAAATATGTATGTCTACAACTGATATGTTAGACAGGCATCTTAAATGTTGTTTTCTCTGTAGCAAAGTAACATTACTCACTATTGAGTATCTACAAATTATACTGCCTGGGGCTTGATTTTCTTGAGGCAGGATCTGTTCTGGGCAGCACAGCACATTATGTATGCACACAATATATCCAGTTTATGAACAAATCTAACAAAACTGAATTATTAATTCCAGTTTTCCTAATTTAAATTTGTTTCCTATATTTGAAAATACAGTATATCGACGTCGAGATTCCTTCACCCCAACGCATTGGTCCTTTCACACAGAAATGGCAAAGAGAAAAACTGATACTTCTAATACAAATGACCTCAAAGAGAGCCCTCAAAGAGATTGGCATTCACGACTACACAACATCCCACTTTGATGATGGTCTCCTTCACTACAAAGAGGTAACTCATACATCATTTTTTAAAAACCTACCCAGAATGACGACTGTAAAATGAGCAACCGGATGAGAATAACAATGTCAGACCCACATGGAATCTGCGGCCCCAGAATTCTGCAAACTCTTAGTTAGTTTTAAATGAATAGAGATGCTGCGTGTAAAACTCACAAAGCTAACACATCTACAAACCTTTGTGCATGTGCGTGACAGTCGTGTGTTGTTTTCAGTTAGCGTTAAGAACAAAGTTAGTGGGGCATTGTGAAAATATATCAAAATTTAGATTAACTCCTCAGGAACTGCGAGGGATGGAGCCAATCAAATTTTTCATTTTTGATCATCGCTGAAAACTGTAAAGAAATCCAGATTCCGTTTGGGTCTGCTTGCAACTTACAATACTCAATTTTCTTTTAGTCTACCAGCATGTTGTGTATCTAAAACCCTGCACCTGTGTCAAGGAGCACCTGAAGGGTTACTTTCATTTCATCAAGATCTCCCATAATGCTGCTTTGCTGGGTGCCAGCACCCAGGGCAGCTCCTCTCAAGACACACTTAAGGGACATAGAGGGCAAAAGAAAAGACATTGTACACAAGAATGTGTATTTGTTGGGGCAAGTCTGGTTAAATATGTGGTAAAGTAAACAGTAATTGAATGGTATATCCCAGATAGGATATTTCTTTCTGTGGACACATAGCTTAATAGCATAACTTAAAATATCATATGCACGCACACACACACACACACACACACACACACACACACACACACACACACACACACACACACACACACAC
>JBBPCS010000130.1:3598018-3608607 GCA_037974645.1 Hollardia meadi
CACACACACACACACACACACACACACACACACACACACACACACACACACACACACACACACACACACACTGGCTTAACACCAGATTTTGGTCTTATCTGGTCAAGTATGTTTACCACTAGAGTACACCTTGAGCTTACGCTGCAGGTGCTCAATATTTTTGCTGAGAGATTATTTGAGGGACTTTGTGCCTCAGGTATAATATTTTCTGACTGGAGATAAGTGCCTAATGTGTTGTCCATGTTCATTTTGTTCATTCTATTTTCAAACAGTTAAACATTCAGTCATTAAATCGATATGGTGCAGCCTGATAAAGGGACAAAAAAATGGATAAAGTGAAATCAAGGTGCAACTGTATAGTCATTTTTGTGAAAGTGCTGTCTGTCACTCATTCGACCTCGATGACTTTGTTTGTCCAGTTGTCTGTTCGCTCCCTTTGCCTTACCTGATTCTAAATCTGCCAAGTCAGTTACAATGTGATAGAAATTCTGTCAATTTCTAACTTGAGCCCATGTTCTAAAAATGCATCATTGCCAATTTTTTAATCACTTACAGCACCCCAGGTACTGTATATCCTAGTGCAGGAGAATGCTTCAGAGGTGTGTGTCTGTGGTGTGGAAGAGGAGGTCATTACGATGAGCCTGGCATGCCTGACAGCCTGATGAGAACTGGTGATTAAGGCTTACTGTATCTCACCTCATCTTGATGTGTTCTCTTGTGCAGGACCTGCCAGCCGGGCTCAGACATGACGACTGTACTGCGGTAAGGAGCTGTCAGCGTTATAGAGACAATTCTATAAAAAGATCTATCACTGCCAGGCCAACCAAAGATTGTTTCTCAGTGAAGGTTCATCAACAAATAGACTCAAGTCTGTGTGACATTGTTGAGAAAATGAATAAATGATAAATGGAACTTCACTTATCGGCTGAGCAGGGAAATTAACAAATAATCAAAACTCGTCGACTTGCATTTCATTCAAATTTAAGTGTGAAGTCTTTATACAGATTTGTTCAGATTACTATATGTATGGTGGTATAGCACAACACTCATTGACCGTATCTGTATTTAATTTCACCAAAATATTTGGGCCTACAGTAAACCTTTTTTTTTTTTTTTTGGAAAGCATCTATTTTTCTGTGCTAGTTCTGTGCTAAACTCTTTGTTTTCTACTAGGCCTACCATTTAAAGTTTCTATACTGTATGCAGTATGTTTGAGTTAACATATTTTTAATGTACCTAAATAAATGAAATCACAGTCTGTCTTAGAATCCTTCCAAAAAAGATAAAAAAGTCTAAACTAAAGTTAAACAGAGGTTGCGATAATAACTGTTGATTTTTATGGTAAGTCAGGGCTATTGGGCCGTACAGTTGTGCATCGATATAAAAATGAGTGCATGCATTGGGAGAAGCCCCAGTTAAATTCAAGTTGGTCTGATGTGTCTATGACAAAATACAAAGAACAATTGAAACATTTTTGTAAAGTTCTTTTGGTGATTTTGGCTATGCACTTATAAATGTTCCCTGACCTCCCATTTCTATTATGAGCTCTATAAGTGAAGAAACTATGAGATTATTGTTTGTGTGACCAGTGTCTACTATGATAAAGTGCTAACATTACTGTGCATATTTCTTTTCATACATAAAACTTTATTTTATAAATATTCATCAAAAGGCATAAAAGGCTCTTGAGATGTTTCAGCTATATGCAAACTACTATTAAAACTGATTTTAAAATAAAATGTTCAAATAAACAGTCAGCATTCAGAGACCTGAAAGACTTTCATTTGTGTCTAAAGACCTGGGATTTGACATGGCCATGCCATGGCCTTAATGTATACTTAAATACACTGTCAGCAATGTGTTTCTAACTCAAATAGTCAAATTGCCAATGTTTAATCATAAATGATAGACACACTTTTAGCTAAAGGGCATTACAAAAGGAGATCTCACATATTTTCTAGTAGCCTACCCGTATTTTCTATTTCTCCTCGTGCTGTGCCTTCATGTTCCCTGAGAGACAGAATATGAAGTCTTTAATAGATACTTTGACAGATATTTCCATCTGATTATACAGTTTTAATAGCACTGCCATGGAAAAAAAAACAATATGAGATGATGGATGGACCTTATTGCTCAGGAAATGAAAAAAAGAAGAGTTTTGTGTTGAAACAAAAAACAATGAAACAATCCAAGTGTCCAAGGGAATCCAAGGGAAACTTTGCCGATTTTCAGCCAGCTTAGTATTATCATAATGCAGTACATGCAAATGAACAGTGTTGAACTCAAGTCATTTGCCTGCTAAAAGG
The DNA here is from genome assembly GCA_037974645.1 of Hollardia meadi. Taxonomy (NCBI): domain Eukaryota; kingdom Metazoa; phylum Chordata; class Actinopteri; order Tetraodontiformes; family Triacanthodidae; genus Hollardia; species Hollardia meadi. The sequence continues at coordinate 3,600,325 of JBBPCS010000130.1, forward strand.
CCTCTAAATGAGGACATTTGGAGTTATTAATAATTTTAATAACTTTGAGAGTCACAAAGGGTCACAAAACAAGCATGTCCCGCATGTCCATCACTTTTTAGTGTCCCCTAGAATCATCAATATCCGTTGTCATCTGTGCTACTTGCAGCTTGTTTCTCTATTTGGTTTAGTTGCGAGGGTTTTGCAGCGCACGTGTTGTCAAATTGATGATGTTTTCTTAAGTTGCAGTGCGTTGAGCTCCCTCGGCCACTGTAAAATCTGGCTGGCTAAATACTTTTATATTTTAAGATCATTCTGTTGCAAATACTTCCACGGTTTGGAAAATGTTTGAATGTCAGGACTGTTACTTCTAATGGGGTATTTGTACATTGTGTTATTACTACTTTTATGTAAGTCAAAACTCGAAATACTTATTCCACCGGTGGTTGCACTAAGCGTATTTCTAGACCATGACCAGTCTTCCCTTAAGCATTTATATGCAGGACAGGGGGGGAGAAGTTTGGCTTGAAAATGTTGTTAGGTGTGTTGGTGCCAGACTGCAGGCCTGAATGAACCAGACAGATGTGCACTGGAGCTGAAAGTTCAGGCCTGTGCAAGACTCTGGCAAGCTGTGTCCTCCCATCTGTGTTCCAAGATGAGAGTAAGGGACTTTGGTTGTTCCTAGCTTATTGTCGCACATGCAATGCGTTATTATTGGACCAGAGTACTTGGACAGCACCCCAGGGAAAGGATTATTCATATGGAATGACCTCAATGAATTACTTCTTTCTAAGTATAGCATTTAGCAATGCAAGATCAAACTCTTTATTAACACTGTTCTCTCTTTCAGGACAAAGACTTTCATGCATGCATGCCCAAAACCTGTTTTCTATTCATCTGTGCCATCCCTTTGAATGTGTGTTCAAGTTTTTTGGGGGTCCGCTCATTTAAAAATGAGCAATCCCAACAAGAAATAACACTAGCCTATATTTGCTTTCAGTTAAACTCCAGCAGAGAATTGCCCAGATGGCCCAATCAGAAAAAAGTCTGGCAGTTGCATCTGGAGCCAGCATGCCAGATGGAGAGCAGTGCAGATATGGGTTGAGTCATAAGAAGAAGAAAAATAATGTAGGATAGGCACCTTTGGTAATATGGTTGCTTGTGTTTCCCCTTTGCCATATTGGTTGATGATGAAACCTGGCCAGATGCATGGTTAAGATTAGCTGAGGAGAGAGTCTTAGTATTGCATTGCTCCAATAATAATGACATTGACATCTGGTCTATTACAAGATACCATGACGGTTTATCCCGAGGAGCCCAGATATTTTTACTCTCAGATCAATTTTACCGTATTTCAGTCTCAGCACAATGAGCAAAAGGGGGAAAAAAAACATACGGCACCACCAACACAGCTAGAACTAAGCAAGGATTTGTTGCAGTGACTCAAAATGTATTCAGAGAGTATGTAGAGAGTTTCTCTACAATGTGTGAAGGTCGCAATGTTTTTAGGCCAGAAGCCGAAAGTTGTGGTTTGACTCAGAGTGGGAGGCTTATTTAGGGTGGCACTGTAAACTTACTGTAAATTTGAGAGAAATTCAGTGGAAAAGATTCTTAACTTTCTCACCCAGCACTGTCGAGATTGGAATTTGAGTTCCTATCTCTCCAGTGTAGAGGCCAACAGTATTTAAAGTTTCCAGAACATGAGCTTATGTCCCCGGCAAAGGTTTAAAGGCAAAGGAAGCTTTAGACGTTTGTTCCATATCTATAATGGGTATACATGCCATATACTGTGCAGAGCATAACAGCTTGAACATGTTGCACTACTTATTCTGGCTATCTTGTTGTGCAGCTTGCTACTGTCAATTCAAGTGTGGTTTTGTTGTATTGTAGCTTGACTATTTCAGTGATGAGTATCTGGTAGCTTCAGTAGCTAAAGTGTCATTAAAACTTCACAAAAATCAAACGAAAGCATGAAGCAACATTTTTTAGGAATGCTTTCTGCAACAACTAATGCCAACTTTTACTTGTCCTGCTGATATTACAATATAATATAGCACAATATCTAATTTCAACATTGAAACATGGAGAAAATTATACATTTTCTATTATGAACAAGCGGAGAAAGATAATGTGAGTGTTAAGATTATTTTAATAAGTGCTGCTTGTGTCAGTAACAATACCATTAGCTTTGCTTGAAGCTTCCTTCAAGAGGGAACAGGATGTCAGGAACAGTTAACACATAGAAATGCATGTTCAAAATGCAATGAAACGGACATGTCCAGCCACCTCAAAACCTGTACAGGACCATGTTCTGTCTATCTCCATCCCCTCTGTATCCAGCAGAGAAAAGATTGCAATCAAACTGTCAGCATTACCAGCAGGGATGCAACACAGCAAAACACTTTGTGTTGGTGCGGGGACACACAAGGGGTCACAAGACATCTGTCCTGACTTTCTGACGACTGGAGTAGTAAGTGAATTTAAAACTGGTACAGAGTGAAGAAATGTGAAAACAAAGAGATTTTGTATCAGAAATATTAAAAACCTTTTTTAAAAAAAGAAAAGAAAGAAAGCTGTGGACATGAGCCTTTTTGTTTTAGTCAGTCAAAAACTTGTAAAAACTTGTAAAACATGTAACTCTGCAGCTCTACAAATGTTTTAGGTGAGTGTGGAGAAAAGAATGCCTTGATTCAATCCACTTGACATCAGCTGAACATCACCCTGATATATGCTTGCAGGAACATATTTTCTACGGGGGCGGTGGGGGCTGGCCAGGAAATGCACGTGCACGCAATTGCTGACATGCATGTGCTTGACCTGAAGCCCATCGAACTTAGATACGGGTCTACCACATGTCAGAACGCAATGGCTGGACAGCAATGTGGTTATCAGCAAATTTGCAAAACCAGCAATAACATCAAAATTGACATCAAGACAACGACCACCAATATCAACTATCATATTGTGAACACTCTAAACAGACACACTACGAACACTAAGAATAGGTAACAATTGCATTTTGGAACATAAAATAACAATAGGAGCATTGTGCCCCTTTCCCCCTCCTCAGTTATTGTTGTTGCTCTGTCATTGTTATTTTATTGTTATTGATTGTTGTTGTTTTTGGCAATAGGGCTTAGCTCAGCAACCCCCCTATGAACACTCCTGGATGCCAGACTAGGACCAGACACAGTCTCTGAGACTGGCAGAGGCGAGTTTGATGACAAAGGGTACAGTGCGGAGGTGAATTACAGCAACTCTGACAACGACTCTGACTCCGGTTATAGAAGACACAGCAGGCAGAGACAGAAGAGAGGTGAAGTGGTAGAGTGCCAAAGAGAGTTGGGTATCAGCAATAAGCGAACAGCATGTAGAGGCGGATTAGTTCCACAATTTACTCTGGGAAATGAGAATTTATTTTGACCAAACCAGATTGTGTAAGACATTCCAAGACTGGTTTGGTTTTATTTGGTTCGTCTCGTTTGAATGAAGTCTGTTTTAAGCTCTTCTTAGTTTGGTAAATTGCCAACTTCAGTTGATATCTCTGCAGCACAATACATAGATGTCTTTAACATAACGTCAACAGTGTTGTTTCGTCACATTCTGTTGATAACGTTACTTCATGTTTTGAATGTTTTAAACTAAAATTCTGGTCATTACATTACAGATTACACCTTTGAGTGGTCTTTGGTAGCGTCTCGTAACACAAAACTTAAAATACCAACAACAAAAAAATACCAACAACAGAAAAAAAACAAAACTAATAAAATACCTAACTCACCACTTTAATACTTGTATATAAGATAACAACACAGCTCACTCTCAGCCTGAGAGAGACAGAGAACCATTTAAAAAGACAGACATTTATAGCAAGCCCCCCTCCCAGCAGGAACAAGCAGCGTGTTCTCTATCTCCAGGGATCTCTCCATGATAACTGGTGTTTTTCTTTACCGCAACCTAAAAAGGTCATGGCCTGACTCGGTGCTTTACACGCCCACAGTTATATTTTCTGGAGCGTGGCGCAACACCAGCCAGCCCACAAGCTAATTAATCCAACTTGCCTTACAACCACCTGTCAAGCACTTCATCAGCGCCGGTCAGTAGCTGCAGTGAAGGGTCAGTGCTTCTCAAACAGCCAGGGTGCTGAAGCGTGAACAGAGTGAGGTGGAAACAATTCCAAGCTAAGAAGGAGGTGTCTGTTGTGAGAGGGCTTGTACACACAGTCCCATATGCAAACCTCTAGTTACAAAGCAGATAGCAATGTTGGTTTGGTGCAATTTCATTGAGAATGTATTTTATGTAGTTGAACATCTTTTTAATTGTCTTACCTTCTTATGTATTTTCAATGTCTTCATTTACTTTTCATTGCCAGGGCGCTGACTCAGATGTGCTGCTCAGGGTCAATTTTACATCAAACTCTTTATGGTCAAAACAATTTAATAGATTAGTGCGCTCATTTCTACAGGCTTACTGGACGTGGCCTTTAATGATCAGCCACAAATCATCAATATCTAGATTACTCGCTTTATGTTGGCTCATACTCCAGATGCCAAAGGGGAATCAATTAAACTATTATAATTAATTGATTTAGTCTTCAGTGTGGTCCATGCATATTTAAATGTGTGAAGCTTGTTGTAGTGTATCTTTTTATGGAAAAACAAAAACTGTTGCTATCTTTTTTCAGCTAATGCACTATTGAATGTTTTTGAGCACAGTAGCCAAATCGCCTGTGAGGACTGCTTTACTCTGCTCTGAGTAGTAAATACAGTAATGACATGATGCACGCATGCACGCTGACAAGGCAGCCCAGGGTACCCGGCCTTCTATGGGAAACCATTATGCAGGATTTCTGCCTCCTGCTGAATGCAGGTGGGATGTGAGACCTACTTATTACAGCCCAGATGTGCCTGTAATCCATCACTGTCTCCCCTGCCCCCATCATGCTCTGGAGGATGTCTGGAGCACAGCCCCCAAGTGTGTGCGTGCCCGTGTTTGTGCCTGCTTGCTTGTATGTTCGCCTATCGCTCTCTTTAAAAAAAAAAATGTAGGTCTGAACTGTAATTGTGAGTCATTTTTTATGTACATGTATACTGAATCTATGTATGTGCATTTATATGTGTGCTGTTTCATTATTCTTCAGTCCCTCTCTGTTCCTCACCTTCTTTTTGTCTCCAAGCTGGTGTTTTATACAATATTAATTAAAGTCATTAATGCACTCTTAAAAGTAGTGTACATATTAATGATAGCTGTTCATATTATCACATCCACCTATTTTTGACGGGCTCCATAAAATGAGGTAAATTATTTAGGTGGAAATGTAGATGTGAGTGAAACACCTCTGCTTCAGCTGTGGTGCAGATGGTGTGGTAGTGGTGGTGCACTCATTATTCCTGCTGCTCATTATATACTCATTATATGTGTCAATCTTCTTCTCCTACAACAAAATCAATGATTTGTTGTGGTTCATGTGTTTGCCAAAAACAAGTGATTTCCCTGCACTGCTATGAATGCTGACCAAACAAATCCATTTGTAAATGCTGTTTCAAATTAAGGTGAGCGGCACCCACAGAGATAAATTTGGTGCAAAACTCGACCCTTACCTATGACAGTTTTTCATCAATGTTCTCAGGTTTCACTGTACACGACGGGGACGTTACTTCCTCCTCCCTTATCGATTTAGTTTCTAAAAGCCATAATCCTATCTTCAAATGCCGCTCATTCAGCTCAAGTGATGCTAAAGCACAACAGGCAATTAGAGAATCAAGTTAAGACTGCTATTACAGGGCGTTGCAGTCTCTTCACTAAAGGCCTGAGGGGAGCTGATAGTGTATAAGGCAGCTGCGTGATGGTTGTCTGAGTACTTGTGTGTCTGCTCCCCCCACACGATCCCCTCACTCTGTCAGAGTGACACATTGATTTAAGAGCCCATTTACAGCAATCTTTTCCCCTAGCTGGTGACCAACTTGCCTTGCATCTCTTATGTCACAGAGATAGGTAAAGGACCCGTCTGTTTTGATGGAGCTGGAGGCGCTGTGACATCTGTAAAACCACATGAATGCTAAACTGCTTGGCAGACTCTTGGGCTCAGTGAGACCAAACTATTTTCTCTGAACACAAAGCAATTAAGCCCTCACTAGATTCCCCTCTAAAGAAAGAGCTTTACTTTTCTTTATTGGTTTACATTGTCCTTTATTCGACTGAGCAAGGCTCTACATACTCCATACGTCCAAATCAATACTCAAATGTACCAGTAGATTGCAGCCCACACTAATGAACAAGTAGCCTAGTTAAGGTGAAGAGAAGCAGGGATCAATTTCATCATGTTCCCAGTAAACTCTTTAGCTTTCTGATATTCCAATGTTAACCTGGGGAGGGCGTGTGTTCCCCACCTGATTAAGCCTCTCTGTAAAAGGTGTAGCTGTGCTCCGTCAATACAGAATGATTTTCTCGCCGCTGTAACACCACATGCACACATGCTTTTCCTTCTCCAACCCCTCTGACCAAAGCTGTCTCAAGTGCTGCAGTAATTGCCCAATCAATACACCCTATGTCAATTGCATCATGCCAAGAAAGCAGGAAGACAAAACAAGCAACAGACACAATCAGCCGTTGCTGCTCCCCCTGGGGCTAATCTGTCACTGAATCAATACAGACGATGACACCAGATGACAACAGACCGGGTGATATCATCTTTCATCTAGAGCCACCAAAGGAGCCTCTGTCTATGATATGTGGTGGGCTACTCTCACTGTTTCTTTGACCATTCGTCAATGTGTGCAGCTTAAAGGAGGAAGAGCAAGTCGTGAGACCGCATGCTCATCCAGAAAGCACTGTAAGCAGCAGATTGGCTCTCCTGTGTGAAGGGTTAAGCAAAGCAGTGCTGATGGTGGAGAAAATCCGAGCATCCTCAAAAAGTCACTACCAAAAGATACTCTCACAAAGCATAGGAGAGATTCTAGATTTTAAAAAAGCAAGAATGTACTTATTGAAGGTGTCTTAAAAACACAGCATTTCACAAAACAAAATGACATTCACAGAACACAAGCTTAAATATCTTGAAATGTCTTGTTTTTTTGTGTTGTGTTTTAACCCTCGGCTGACTTTGCCTCACTCACTGTCTCTTTTTCAAGTTTACTCACATGAAGGGAAAATAATACAAATACATAAACACAAACATACATATAGTCCACTTTTACTGATGTTATTAAAGGTGCAATTTGTGAGATATGGCCATAATTGTAGTTTAAAATGTTCAAAAAACGAACTAACATTATCAACAGAATGTGAAGAAACAACAGTATGTCAAAGGTGTCTTTGTATTGTGTTGCAGAGATATCTACTGAAGTTAGCATGCTAACCATCTAGCTTTGGCCGGTCCTGTCTCGTAATACCACTTTGTACCTCTAGAGGCAGTAGTGCGATAGCCCCTTTCGGCTGGGAGGTGGATATGAGTGCTGACTGTAGTCTAATAGGTAAACAAAACAAACTCACAAAATGTCAACAAAGCAAATGTTCTTACGCCTATTTTCCTTGCTAAACTTAGAGCCGTAAACCTTCTGAATTCAAGTTTCTCTCTTTTACAGAATAAGCTTATTTGCCTTGTTAAATCATTGTAAAACACACCTCTTTCAAACTGTACCTCTAGAAACGATAGTACAATAGCCCCCACGTAGTTTCAGTTGGGAGCAGAGGTGTAGTGCCATTTGTTTAAGTACCGGAGTGCTCGCACGACGCATGAGCATGCTTGTACACGCATGCATACAACGGTGTACTTTCTGGTAAGCAGCAGCAAAACTAGTAACCCTTTATTCAAGACATGAACTTTGTCTCTCTCGCTTTCTCTCTTTCAAACAAAATATATGTGTTTAAGAGACAGAGAGAGAAAAATACTAGGTGAAGCTGCACTATTACTCCCAATGTTTCTGTAAGTTCTTATGAACTTAACTTGAAATGCAGATTCGTCACTTAATGGGACTCCCTAAAAACATGATTTCACCCGGGTCCGGCATTACACAAAGTGATGTGTGCCTGAAGCGCGTCATCTTGTCATCTGTAATTTCAATCAGACATTGTTTATTTTTCTGTAATTGTCACTGTTTGTGCTGTTTCAACGTTGACTTATTATGTTAACATAAACCATGATTTTTTCTTTAACCTGTTGGGACCCATAACTGAAAGTATTTTATGATGTGAAGCAAACTGAACTTTGTGAGACTGCATGGTCTACTGTTCTGTGGACAAGGGGAGCCTGGCTCCCCCAACCCCCGTTTTTCTTCACAGGTCAGTGCCAAACCTGCCCACTGA
>JBBPCS010000130.1:3621800-3634167 GCA_037974645.1 Hollardia meadi
GCAGACCAGCCAGGAGGGAGTTGCAGTAGTCTAGGCGTGAGATGACAAGAGCCTGGACCAGAACCTGTGTCGCCTTCCGGGTTAGAAGGGGACGTATGCTCCTGATGTTGTGCAGCATGTACACGATTGGGTTGTTGCAGCAATGTTGGCCTTTTTAAAAATAGAACATCTTGGTTGTGCTTTAGACAAAATATTCACTAAAAGAGACTTTTATATTACTGGGCAATAACTGCAAAGACTAAAGCCTATGGTCCACTCACATAAACATACAGTCAGCGAAGAGGATTTAGCCTATTAAAATGTATGCATGTCCAAAAACTCCTGCAGGAAGAGGCAATGTTTATAGCTTCAATGTGGTGTAACATAGAATTCATAACAATGACCACCGTCATCATTTTGTTTTATTTATGCACTACAGTACTGTATATGCTGATGGCATTGTAATAATCATATTGGCTTGAATATCAGATTACAAGAAACTCAATCTTATGTGCCTGCTGAAATAAGTAATACAGCTCACTCCGCAGCTCTGTAGCTTAATCAGTAAAACGTATCAGCACAGGAGTTTCAAGAGGATTTTCAAGTGCAAAACAAACTGCCAGCTCAATCTTTTGCTGAATTTACTGAAGCTGCTTGGATAAAAAGGGGAGTTCACTGGTTTGTTCAGATTATAATTTTTCCCCCCTAAATCTTTATGTATTATTCTACGTAATATGAATCTGATTTATTATATTCATGTTTGGGGTGCAAATGATTTTTTTCTTTTGACATACAACTTATGGAAGCGCAAATACAATCCAAACTAAAGATTTTATGTCTGGCAACACCACTCTAAAGAAATCACTATAAAGTCCAGCTAGACAAAATGCATCTAAATGCCAACACAATTACATAGGCTGTTGCTAAGCTTAAGCACAAATAAACAATCCATCAACTTTGACAGAGATACTTTGCACTCTTGAGGTAATCCTTCCATCAGTTGAATCACGCCTGTTGACAACCAGCCTGTTATCATTCCCAGGTTGTCAGATACCGACGCTTTGTCACAACCCTTCGCATCTCATCCAGATGTACTAGGGGCTAAAATGCACAGGACTTTAATGTACCTCCAATGTAAAGCTGCCCGCTGGACAACTGCACAATGCAACATAGTTAACAAAGCGAGAAAGTCCCAAGAAGTAAAGAAATTAATAAACTGAGTTTTTTTATTTGACATGCAAAATGCAAAGCAGTGGCTTTCAGACATGGTGACACTAGTTTTTTCAATTTGATGCCAGCACTTTTACAACGGTTGTTTTCACCCTAAAGGAAACGTGAATGTGACGTATGTGTGCCCTGCAACAGTTCATACCACTGAGCAGGATACATAGGGGGGACATAAACAACACCTTCAAAAAGTGTGAGTCGGCTTCTAATAAATATGTATTTTAAATGAATAATTTCTATACAAATAATTTAGTGGGGGAGACAACGTAAGGTTACGTTATTGTAACCCCTGTTCTATAAGCACAGGCAAAGCTACATAGAGTCTACTGGACTCTATGGGTATTACACCAATCATGATCACGTATTCACCCGCTGAAAATTTGCATAAACGTAGCCGGCTGCCAGGACACGCCTACCTGAATACGTGGGAACCCCAGCATATATAAGGCTGCGTCCCCTCTGCTTCACCTCCTGCCATCTTTTCAGCCAGCGGCGCAGGAGTGGCAGGGCCCGATGGTAGAGGGCTCCGCCTGTGTTTATAGAACAAGGGTTACAATAATCTAACCTTACATTCTATCTCACACAGGCTCTGTCTACTACTGGACTCTGTGGGTACAGTGGGTGGAGCCCGATAAGTGACTGCCCTGCCGCAACCAATATCGGCCCACCACACCAAACCTGACTGGCTAGGGGTAACTGCCACAGCCCACCTAGTTCCTATCTCAGTCATCGCTGAAAGGAAGTAGCTGCGATGTCTGATGTTCGGACATGATGGTCTTCTATCAGTGTGTAAACTCGCCGAACGCTGAAGAATAAACAGATGTGAGGCAGAAAGAAATAGGAAAAAGTCTGAAAAAAACTTACAACTTAGCAACCAAAGACCAGATTATTTTTAAGAAGTCCAAATAAATGAAAAATCTGATAAAACTTTAAAAAAAACTTTTAATGGAATACTGCTTGAAATCTTATGCCCCTGTTCACTATAAGAAAAATGTTTATCAAAAAGGCAAAGTGGCAGTCTTAATTGTACTTCATTAGGTCCACAATGCCTCAAATCTCTTGCCATGGCAATGATTGGCACTACACAGCATCCTTATTTCCCCTGAACCACCACTGTGTCTCCACAGACTGAGAATCAAAAACACCTAGGAGCCAGAGAAGGGTCATAGATGAGCCGCAGCTGCCATCGCATCAGCTCACATAAACATCAACTCTGCTTCGTCAGAGGCAGAAAAGGTCATTTGAAACAACACCAGAGGCTTCTCTGGGTAACACTTTCACTCCCCTGTTTCTATCATGCACCTCTCTGTTATATATTTTTTTTATTTTGACTGAGAAAGACCTCCATGGCTACTGTATGACTGTTTGGAGACATCTGTTGAATACCCATTCACAGGATTCTGCCCAGGCTGATGTTTTGGTCCTGGGACATCACCTTTTCCACCACACTGAAGTTATACTCATATTGCACTGGCTATAGAGTTTAATTACAAACAATTATGTTTAGATATTGACATGTTCAAGTTTACGTCAGGCCTCACTTAAAATATGTCTGTAATCTCCTTCGTCTTCTCCTTCGACCTCCTCATTTTACAAACAATTAAATGGAAGGGATCCAAAAGAAGGAGCCATACTGAGAACTGAGAATTAATCAATGAATTCAACATATTTTGATTTTGTTTTTGATCTGAGTGTAAATTAAATGAACGCTGTTGACAAAAGGGGTAAGATTATGACAATTTGGAGTACCTATATGAAGGGGGCAGTATTCCATGTCCACACTGCTTGTTGAAATGTTGAATAGGTTCAACTCTTTCTTGAACTGATTGATTAGTGGCATTAAGGTCCAGACAGAGGAGACACACAATGACGTCACCTCAGTACAAGAACAGATTCAATCTTTAAACACTGAATGTCAGTTGCTGAGAGATAAAGTTCACAAATTAGAAGGTGAGTTGAAACATCGTACTCTTGACACGTCACAATTTGATGACACAATTTGGGACTACCCAATTTACAGACTTTCATGTTATCATTCAGTTATGTGTCATCAGTTCTTCCTGCTACTGCAAAACAGTCCCCCAAGCCTACTCGGACTTCTCACACTGATGAAGCTGCTGCACCTTGATCTGTCAGAGGAATTTTTAGGCTGACTCTTTGGGATTCATCAGTCAACCTTATCAAGAATCTTTTGCTTTTTGATACATGTCATGGCAAGCAGGCTACATCCTCCGGAAAAGCACAAAACACTTAAGATTTAGCTTACCAATGTGTTTTCAGACGTTTTTTAAGTGTGTAAGCATAATTGACTGCTTTGAGGTGTTCATAGAACGCCCTTCAGATTTAAAAGCTTGAGCTCAAACATGGAGCAACTACAAAAAACACAACACTATAAAATTTCTTCTTTATGGCAAAGGCCTCCTTTGTGTCATTTTCTGTACATCTAAAACTCATAAAATTGCCTTGCTGTTATTGCTTTTTATCAGGGTCATCACTGTGGCTTCCATCACTGGCATCATAAGACATATACAATGAGCATTAAAATATTATTCTTTATGCTCCTTGCATACTACAAATGTTGGTGGAGAATTTGCCCATTAGCCACAAACTGTAACCAGTTCTGCCCTCCAAAGGCACAGAGCAGTAACTACAGGTTTTAAGTTTTAAAGACTGGCTAAAAAAACTGTGCCAGAGAAACATTCTAATGCACCATTTTATATCTTTTGGGGCTAACTAGTTTTCCCATAGCCATTATACTGTAATACTTAAGGGAAATATGTTCTTGCAGTTGCAGTGTTTATTTCAACAAGTTTGTTGGTACTAAATAAAGGGTATCTCTATTTTCACCCCAATTGTCATGCTGGCTTTGTATGTTTTTGCAAACCACAGATACGTTGAAACTTTATGTTTCTATTTTCAGTTATGTGGCAACCGTTCTTAAAGTCTGGTTAGGTTCAGGCAGATCAGTGATGTGCAATCAGGGGAGGCAACAGAGGTAGGTCTACACCAAAGCCAAAAAGAAATGTTGAGTTTACATAATTGTTGTATCTTTAGTGGGCGGCACGGTGGTGCAGTGGTTAGCACTGCCGCCTTACAGCAAGAAGGTCCCCGGCCGGGCCTTTCTGTGTGTAGTTTGCATGTTCTCAACGTGTCTGCGTGGGTTCCCTCCAGGTGCTCCGGCTTCCTCTCACAGTCCAAAGACATCCAAGTTAGGTTAATTGGTGACTCTAAATGGCCCATACGTGTGAATGTGGTGATAGATGGATGTATGTATCTTTACTCATTTTACATTTCTATATTGATAATTTGTCTTGGGCTCTCACATACTCCAAACAAACGAGTCAAAATAGTTTAAAAGTTTAGTATGCTCCTTTTGCCACAGAATTATCCTAAAAACTACCTTTCCCCAATGCAGAGGCTATCTGTTTCATAGGGCCAGTGTTTTCGTAGATATGCACATGTGCAGTCAATTCTTATCAACGTTGAGACACAGCCAGAGCCTGCCTCAGTTTTACAGTCTATGGCTGTTAATTGTCACGTGACGTGGCAGACCGCCCTCTTCCCCGGTTAACTTGCAGCAGTGCAGTGAGTGTATACTGTATATGCCACAAGTTATATAACAAATTTCATGAACTTCACTAGATCAAAGAGGGCAGTTACTGCTAGTCGGTTAAGTTACCATTAAAGTTTAGCTTATTTTGTTTTTTTGTAACTGAATTTATTGGCTCATTTTTAAAAAAAAAACACATTTGAAAGAAATGCTAAATAAAAGATTAGACAAAGTTACAGAAGCTAGTGGAACTTACCCAGACATGACATCTTGACTTCTGCTGCGTTTTGGCTTTGTAAGGCAAAGTTGCATAAATGAAGTATTTATTTTCTATTCATCCCACCATTAACACAAGAATAAGCAGAATTTTAAGTTCAGTGATTAGTTGTTTCATGCGGCTGCAGCACTCAACTGTTTGTTTACGTCTGTGAAATGTTAAATCAGTTGCTGTCACAAATCGAGGACAGCATATTTTCTTTGTAGGAATAACGTTTAATCTTACCCTCTCTGAGAGAACGAACCTTTGTGAATAGTTAAAATATGTTTCCTTCCTTAAACTCAATTGCTGCCTCTGATCCTTCCATCTTCCAACAAGCTTTCCACTCATCACCTTTTCCTCATAATTTCCCACCTCCTTTCTTTTTGTTTCTTTACCATCCTTCTGCCCGTGTAATCCCCCTCAACTACTCTTTCACTGCCTTGTCCTTTTGTCTTGCCTGTCCTCTGTTATCCTTTGCTGCTCCCCTTGCTCGCTGCACTAGGTTAGACAACCGGAGGTGCATATATTCTTATATATTGATCTATCCATTTTTAATGGCCCCACGCTTCCCAGCATTGGAGCCATCTCATGCAGGTTCCGTTGGGCCAGTGATGCTGTCAGGGCTTGTTGCCACTCTGTGCTACTTAGAGTGACAGCACACGACCTTGGAAGTGCATTAACAGCCATCCCAGGGGAAACGGACATGTCCATCAGTCCCTGGTCCCACATGCAAAATAAACTGAAAATCCCAGACCGTCTTTACTGGGCAAATCTTAAGGGAGAAAAAAATAACATGTTTTTATTTGTAATGATTGCACACAGCCAACAACAAGAGTACAGTTTTGTAGAACCTTTGTAATTTTGCTCACACATTTTGATGAAAGTGCATGTGAATTTTTGAGTTTGATTTCATGTGGATCTTTCTTTCAGAGATATACTGCCACTCAATTCAGAGACTAATCAAACTTTCAGAGCACAGTTAGCAAGGGTACCCATTAAGAAGGTAGTCTTGCACTGCACCCCGGACCCTGAGATCACAGTGTGTCACTATAGGACATATGAAGACTGACAAGCTGAATACCAGACACACCGTGTGATTCATCCATCACTCTGCTTTTTCTTCACAGATCTATTACCATCTGTACAGTCTTTCCTCATCCTCTCAGCTTCTTTTTCTTTTTTATTTCTTCTGTTCTTTCTGTACAGCACATCTGCTAATTTCCTCCCACTAATATAGACACTGTCACTAATGAAGCGCCTCAGACGCTTAATAACCAATCAAAACCCAGACTGGCAAGATGGCAAGCTGCTAATTGATCAAGACTCGGCGTGAGGACATTGAGAAGGGATTGGCTGGATAGTGATCGACAGGACACATACAGTATGAGGAACAGAGACTTTGCTAAGGAGAACGGGAAGCTGCTCTAATACAGTAAACGCCTAACCTTGTATTTTTAGAAATATGTTTTAAGTTTATACATATTTTTCATCATGGGATGTATTTTGTTTTGAAGCATCTTGCAAAATATTTTAACAGATGCATTTGTCTCCTTTTTTTTGTAAATACTTTATTTTTTTGCCGTTTTATTTATGGCATTTGGACTAAGCAAATTGGTAGTTGGTTGTCCCTTGTCTCCAATCCTGTTTGTGATATTCATGGACAGGATCTCAAGGCGCAGCCGGTGTGAGGAGAGTGTCCGGGTTGGGAACCTCAGAATTGCGTCTCTGCTTTTTGCAGATGACGTGGTGCTGTTGGCTTCATCAGCCCGTGACCTTCAGCATGCACTAGGGCAGTTTGCAGCTGAGTGTGAAGCGGCTGGAATGATGATCAGCACCTCTAAGTCTGAGGCCATGGTTCTCTGCCGGAAAACGGTGGATTGCTCCCTCTGGGTGGGGAGTGAGTTGCTGCCCCAAGCGAAGGAGTTTAAGTATCTTGGGGTCTTGTTCACGAGTAATGGGAAAATAGAGTGTGAGATGGACAGGCGGTTTGGTGCGGCGTCAGCTGTAATGCGGGCGTTGTACTGGACCGTTGTGGTGAAGAGAGAGCTGAGCCGGAAGGCAAAGCTCTCAATTTACCAGTCGATCTACATTCCAACCCTCACCTATGGCCATGAGCTTTGAGTAGTGACCGAAAGGATGAGATCGCGGATACAGGCGGCTGAAATGAGATTCCTCCGGAGGGTGGCTGGGCTCACCCTTAGTGATAGGGTGAGGAGCTCGGACATCCGGGGGGAGCTCGGAGTAGAGCCACTGCTCCTTTGCGTCGAAAGGAGACAGTTGAGGTGGTTCGGGCATCTGATTGGGATGCCTCCTGGACGCCTCCCTGTGGAGGTCTTTCGGGCACGTCCAACTGGGAAGAGACCCCGCAGTAGACCCAGAATTCGCTGGAGGGATTATATATCCCATCTGGCCTGGGAACGCCTCGGGATCCCCCAAGAGGAGCTGGAAAGCGTTGCTGGGGAGAGGGACGTCTGGAATACCCGGATAAGCGGAAGATAATGGATGGATGGATGGATATCTCCCCCAAGTTTTTACTCATTCATATTCAAATCTGTCACTGACCTTCTCTTTTCTTTAATAACTTGTAAAAAGCCACATTCAGTACACATATACTAAACAGTGAAGGTTGGATCTGATGAATACTACACTTGGTGCAGGGACTACAAACCTTGAGAAGCACAATTTTAGCAGTGACCCATGAGTAGCTGGGTTGACACAACAGGAGCTTCAAATGGCAAACACTTGATGCAAGTGGTAAACACTCCTGTGTGTGCTCGTCTACACACAGGCATTTGTACTGAACGTGTCCACACACATGTTGTTTCTGGCCTGTTTGGGAAGATGTCTCTAAACAAAATATTCATACCTCTTTTTTCTTTTCTGCCAGTGAGGAAAAAGATTGTTTTGCAGAATTAAACGTCCAGTGTGTAGGATTTAGTGGCATCTAGTGGTAGGGTTGGAAAATTTCAACCAACTGAATACGCCTCACTTCCCCCTCCCTTTCCAATCTTGTTGGAGAACTGACAGTGGTTGCTAAAAACGTGAAAAGGCCCTGTCTAGAGCCAGTGTTTGGTTTGTCCATTCTGGGCTATAGTAGAAACATGGCAGACTCAATGCATAAGGACCTGCTCTCTCTCAGTGCATATGAAATGCTCATTCTCAGGTAATGAAAACATGATTCTTAGTTTCAGGTGATCATACACTATTGAAAACATAATTCTGAATATTCCATTTATGCGTATAGATCCACCTAAATCCTACACACTGGACCTTTTAACGAGTCTTTAGATGAGGCGACAGGTGCACAAAAAAAAACAATAATGTAATTGCCAAAAACACCTGCATGCTGTCTTCTCTTGCAATCAACTTTTATTGCAATGCTTTAGTTGTAAAACCATATGTGGATGTCAGTCTCTTTGTTGCTTGAAGCAGCAATCTGGAGTAATGCAATAGAAATGATTCAATCTACAATCCCGAAAAAAGAAATGTTTAATCAATTGCAGAGACCAGGTGGCGTCTGACATGAAAGACAGAAAAGCTGGAAATTCACCATCTCTTGTTTAGCATTTTCACTTAATAAATTACCTGATTATTAAAACTGGTGGCAAGTGATTTTCTGTCAGTGGTCAATTTTAGTGGCTCATTGTTTCAGTTAAAAAAAAATTTTGCCACACATTTTATGTATACTTTACATGTGTACACAAGAATTCTCAGAATTGTCAGTTTAGCACAGTTGAGAGTGTGTGCAAGATGCATCCACAAAACAGTGAAAAATGGAGGAATATCTGTGCCTTGCCTTGAATGTGTTGCAGACCACAGTGAGGTAATTCCAGATGGATTGTACTAAGTCCAACCTCAGCCTAAGGAGTGGTCCGCAGCCTGCTTATTCCCAGGTCCACTCACACTCCCCACTCCACAAGAAATGGTGTATTTTCCATCAAGATCCTAGCAATTCTCCATACCCGTACCCTAGCTCTCTTATCGGCAAACATACATTAGAATGTCAGAGACATCTTCCCTCCTCCTAATCCATATCTGCAGAGCATCTCTCTCTCTCCAAACTACTCCAGCAAATGTTACCGTTTCATATCTGGGCTGGGAAAATAAGCCCCCCCCCCCCCACTGCACGTGAAGATCAGTAGACACGATAACCTTCGCCGGTGAACTGCAAATGTCACTTCGGCTACAGCCAGCCAATCACATTTCTTTTCTCTGGCCAGTGCGGCTCTGTTGTGGGGTTCACACCCATGACACTGGGACTGAGGCAGATGTGCACACATGAATAAGAATGAGTCAGCAGGGCTGTCAGGTGTGGCCAGGAGAGGCTGACTGAAATGCCACAAAATACCAGAAAACCATATCAGATGCTTTTATCTGAGAACTTGGAATAGTGACGCTGAGTAGAATTGCCATGGTCACTGTGGTGTTTGGGTTTATTGTCTGTTTTCTGGTGTGTTTCCTGGTGCTCCTCTGTCCTCCTGTCTGTTGTGTTTGTGTGGGTGTGGCCTCTCTTTTGCACTCCTGGTTTTCTGCACACCTGTTCCTTTTTTACTTCGTTAGCCCTGCCCTGTTTTCCTGTGTCTCCTGTGTCATGTAATTGCACTCACCTGAGTTCTCCACCTGCACTTCATTCCCTCGTTAGTTTAGTTTGTATTTTTGAATTCAGTTTTGTTGGATCATGCTGTTTGTTTGCCATCCTTGTGTGTCTGCTGATTCCTTGTTTGTTTGCTGTTGCCTGTACTACCCATGATGCTTAATAAATACAAGGTATTGCTGGACTTGCCTTGCCTATGGTCTCCTGCATTTGGGTCCAAACCCGTGTTCTCAGCACTAGCTGTGACAGTTTGCCTTGTTATTCAATAAACCACATACCTAATGCCACCAGTTTTATGTTTCAGTATCAGTAATCATGTCATATACTGTTCCCTTTGAAGGTTTTGTATGGGTTACTGTTGTGTGGGAAAGCAAAAAGTTTAGGGTGTTAATGACCCATTTTTAAATTGCATTTGTGAAAGTCACAGATGGAAAAAAAAAGGCAGATGACAAAGTGTAGGAGGATGATCTCTGTTCAGCACACAGAGGGATTATGTGAGATGAGATGTAACCTCTGACTGAAAGGAACTACCAGTTCACAAATGGGTCAAATTAGGCTGAAGACAAAAACACCCACAAATGTTGGCTTCATTTATTTTGGAATTAGTTATCAGTGAGTATAAAATCTCTCCACAGCTATGTGTACAAAATATCTTTATGATACAACCATGTTTAACAAGTCATATGAAATTAATACAAAATACTAACAGACATTTCAACAGATCAGTTCTTCATGCAGTACTGTGTACCAGTATATTTGTAGTGGTACACAGTACGCTCCTGCTGTTGGACTATAGGAGCGGCTCAGTGCTGCCATCTGCTGGTGTTCAGGGATCCTCTGGACAGTAATGAGAGCAGGATTTGAGCCACTTTACAGGACAGTCCCTGAAAACACACACACACAGAGAGCTTTCAGCTAAACACCTTCACTACCTCCGTTCCTTCCCTCTAGCTTCACAAAAATATCTGCCCATAAACAGCACTCGACTCACTGAATTCTGAATAGAGTACAGAGCAGGTCCATGTGATTTGATTTGTTCTGAGGGTTCGGGTTGCTTTGTACCTGTGATACTTCTGTCCTTTCCTCCTCTGGTACTCTGTTTCATCCACTGTCCACACAGCTCCCTTTCCTCCCTCCACTCGCACAAAACACTTGTGTAGGCTGAGGTTGTGCCGCACTGCATTCTGGTTTGAACAGAAAAGTTCTATTGTAATAAAAATAACGTAAAACAGGTTCTATTAGATGGAAATGACATGACATATTGTTTTGAATATATTAAATTGTTTATAAGCTAATAGCAAGTCATACAACCCTCTTGAGCTGTCCAATTATGATACTTGCAAATCATTAATTCATTCCCATGTGATGTGATCACTGTGTTGCCCTATTAAACCCTGCATCTCAAATTTTTATGTTTCTTGAACTCACGACCTTTCCCACCAACAACACGTCGTGATCATGCTGAGCTACACAGAGAGGTACTTTGAGCTGCAGGACTTATGAGGTGGCTTCACACATGACAAATACATGATGGCCTGTCAGCGGAACAGTCCAGACCATAATAATTTAAAACATATTAAATGACAAAATTCTTTGAAATCATGTGTCTCTAATCCAGTGTTTCTCAGTCCTGGTCCTGGGAGGCCCTGTCCTGCATGTTTTAGATTTGTCCCTGCTCCAACACACCTGATTCAAATGAATGGCTCGTTATCAGGATTGATGACGAGATAATCATTTGAATCAGGTGTGTTGGAGCAGAGACACATCTAAAACATGCAGGGCAGGGGGTCCCCAGCACAATGAACAAGATGTTCATACTGCATGACCCGAGGCTCAAACTCACAATCTTAGACACCAATAACAAGTTTCGATCTCACTGAACTACCTGCAGAGTGAGAAACCAGCTGGATTCACTCAGACAATCAGCAGGGCTGCATGTAAAGGCAGATTTTAAACTAGTGTAGACAATTCACTAATCAAGACAAAATTCTGAGAATTTGTGTACTTAATCTATACAACAAAGAGATGACTGTAATTTTTATTTTTTACAAAGATTGACTGCTCCATATGTGAGAAATTTATGTTTAAAGATGTTCTAATTCCCATTGACTGCAATTGTTTACATGAAGGTAGAAGTCAAAATATTGTCAAAAATTCATTTGAGATAAAATTCTGAAATTCATCACACTTCATCTACCGTGATGGCAACATTTTTCAATTATTTTTCATGAAGATTGGAGATTAATTCAGCGAGAATTTGCAGTATCTGTTTACAGTCAAACATTTTGATGCACTGTGGGCAAAATTTTTGATATTTCAAAAATCTGGCTGGATCGTTTGTGGAGGACAGTCTGAAGATGCTGTGCAGCAAGTTTTGTGTCCATTGAACAAAAACTGAAGGAGGAGATTGGTTTAAAGAGTTTTACAGTTTTTGAGAAAAACAGAGTGATAGACTTCATAATTCCTGCCAGCTCAAAGTGTATATAACAATTTTTGCTCAATTGGGCCTTCATTTTGGTGAAAAAAAACACATAACATACAGTTGATTTGTTATGAATTTTCAAAGTTTTAAACTTTAGACGTTTGCTGTAGCGCCACCATCAGGACTATTAGCACACAAAGCCAGTTGAGGAAGTTTGGCATGGGACTGGACCTGTGTGCAAAGTTTGGTAAATTTCCCCGAAGGAAGAAGAAGAAGAAGAAGAAGAAGAAGAAGAAGAAGAAGAAGAAGAAGAAGAAGAAGAAGAAGAAGAAGAAG
>JBBPCS010000130.1:3635620-3659217 GCA_037974645.1 Hollardia meadi
CTCTCTCTCTCTCTCTCTCTCTCTCTCTCTCTCTCTCTCTCTCTCTCTCTCTCTCTCTCTTTCTCTCTCTCTTTCTTCTTCTCATTTTATACTCACATTATCTTTCCAGTCCTCTCCCCCTTTCTCTGTAGTTGTCAATCAGTGGGAAGAGCAGGCCAGACACATAGCCATCCTCAGAGGGTTACACAGAGTGGTCACTGCCAGCAGGGCCTGTTGACAGCTTGGCACTCATTACCCAGAGCTGATACTGGAGACAAATTATGTCCCTGCTGTGGAGGGAGTTGGTGAGAGGCTCCAGGTGTGGCTCCGCAGATACTGAGATGCAAATTCCGAGAATGTACAGTATGTCTGGTATTTTTCTCTACAGCCCCTTTATGATTGTCTGCATGTAAATGAGGAGTGACAAGTAAAAACTTTAAATTGTGACTGTAATCAAACATTCTTCAAAATGACTACAGTCTAAACAAATACTGCCCTTTGCTTTTTTCACAATGTGCGCCAAAAGTACATTCCTGAATCCTAATGCCATGGATTTTACCATAAGGGCTATTGATTATTCATTTATCATTAATCATAAAATGTGCATCTCTAACACCATTATTGATGTAGTCTAATCAAAGGGATAGTGCCCACAGTTATATTGCACTATGCATGCATCTTATCAGGAGGAACGGTTAACATGATGTGTTCAAGGATGCAAAATACCTAAAGTACTGAAGCTGGGCATTTGTTCAGTATTTTTTATAGAAGGATGGGGGATTTATTGAAGAAAAACATGTTGCACTTGAAACAGTCTTCTGCACTTCATTTGGAAATGAGCCTTCACAGTTTTTTTTAAAATTTTTTCTTTTTGATTAAATCTTTTCTACAGGAAGACTAGATTAATCAACTGAAAAAACCTTTTAATAAAAGTTGCAATACAAGTTATTATTTCCATTCAAATCACCATAGAAAATATATTAAATGGCACGCAAAATACACTTTTATGTTGTGTCAATCAGTTCCCTGTTTCATGTTTATAAAAACTATATGATGAACTGGGGAATTTTCAGGTGACATTGGGATACAGATTCAGCAGCAGCTCACAAAGTGAGGGGTCAAAGTCTATTGAGTTGTTCCTTGGTAACAAGATGTTTCTGATATAAACTGTAATGCTGAGAGTGATACACTAGTGCTGCTGTCCATCAGCGTTGTTAGGATGTCATACTGTGAATCTCTGCCTTTACCTTTGTTTTTTCCTTCTCTTCTTTCTTTCAACCAAGCTTGTTTTGACAGCACTTAACATCCTTGTAGCTGCCATGAAGTACCTAAGAAAAACATTTCTCTTCCCAGATCGGAAATAGCGCTATCCAATAAGGACTGGAGCAACTTGAAGAGAGAAAACAGGGAAGAGAGCAACGGGTGCACCATTAAGAAATAGCCCCTAAACTACATCTGACAATAGCCAAGATTGCACTTGAACCCAATTCATCGAGGTAAAGTGGTCATTTGAGGAGGTGTGGTGGGGAATTGGTGCTCCTGGAATGAGATAGAGAAATACACAGAGTTTAAGTATCCATACGTCACTGCTGCTCATTGTTACACACCAATGTTGTAGCTTAGAAAGTCTATAGGTTGAAACATACTAAAAATCAAATTCACATACTGTATATGCAAAAAAAAGTTATAGAGGTATGCCGACTTGTGTGCACAAAGGTTTGGAGTAAGGATGTGTGAAGAGAGATCAGATAGCAGTGTATAGCTACTTAATCTCATGTTTACTTCTCGATATGCTTAAACATGCTGGCGGGTATTCCAATGAAAAAGGTTATACACAACTCAGAATTTCTCTATTAAACACTGGTAGCAGTATTGTTTACAAAAGTATAAGTCTACATGTGTATGAAATTGAAACCTGAAACTGGTCTCTATGCAGCCTTTACAGTTATTTAAATGAGTGAAACTACTGCCAAATTTTAAGGCCTGATTCCAACACGACTCACAAATCAAGAGGGATTTTGAACCAACATAATGAGAATAGTTTCCTTTCTTGCAAAATACCTGAAATTCACCTCATTTTAGCATTTAAGTATAAGAATAGGTGACATCTAATGTTCATCATCTGTTTCATGTCTCCTTTTTTTTTTTTACAGTTATGTTTATCTCTCTAACTCAGGGGTTCTCAAAGTGCGGCCTGCAGGCCAACAGCAGACCTTAGAAATATCTGGTGCTGCATGAACTGAAATGCATCATATTTTAATCATTCAATACTTTGGCTTCCAATGGCCTACATTTAATACACTGCTCGGCTACTGCGTTAAGCTGCGCAGTCTTTCATCTTAGGAATGACAACTTGTAGAAAGCAAGTGGTTGCAAGGCACCTTGCAATGTCATAGAATTTTATGTTCTGTCATCAATACTAGTGCTTTATTTTGGTTGGCGAATCTGCAGTTTAATGTGGAAGGAAGATGGAAAAGCCACCATGGAAAAAATGCTGAATGATGGAAGAGAAAAGGAGATTTCAGGAAAAATGGATTAACTTTATTGGACCTTTGGGAACAGATAAAGTGATCTGCCTTATATGGTGAATTTTGTTCTCAAGAAATGTAATGTTAAACACCATTATGAAACCAATCACAACTCCAATGGCAAGATCATGGGTTTTCCTGTGAGAACTCCAATCACCTAAATTGGCACTCAGCCATCAAAACTTTGAGAACCCATGCTTTTCTCTTCGGCCCTTTATCTGTCTATTATACTATCTTGTGGAATTTTAATATTAAACAAGACTAAAAGCAATACTAACAGCTCTGTGAAGCATGCATAGTTACAGCAATGCTTTAAGCTAAAATCAACATGCTAAAGTTTAGTAAGTATAATGTACAGTATACCCTGTTCGTTTTAGTTTAGTGTCAGCATGCTAATATTGTCCAAATAGCCTTAATTACAATGAATTCTGAGGCAAATGTGTCTGTACCGAATTTCATGGCAATGCAGACGATGTTGAGACATTTCACTCAAAACCACAAGTCAACTTCATGGTGGCACCACATGAAAAGTCAAGGTATCGCCAAAGTCATTGAGATTCATCACATCAAAACCATGAATGTCTGTACAAAATTCTGTGCCAAACGAATTTAGAAGATGTAGAGATTTGCTTTCTTTGCAAGCTACTTGTTTTCTACCTGAAGTTGTTGAGATATTTCAGTCTGGAAAGATAAACAGACACACCAACATTGCAATCCTTATAGAGCCACATAGCTAGTATGGCAAACATCACTTAATCAGTCAAGTTTAAGTGATTACACAGCAGATGATAAACTAATATTAAAATGGTTGAGAAGATTTTTGGGTATATGTCTGTGTGACTGCCTCTAAATAATCATAGACATCTGCTTCAAGTGTATTGCTCATGCATGCATTTGCATTTCCTAGCACACAAAATGACGGCGTGTTACTACTTTTTCTGTGTCAGTGAATTTGCTTTCATTTCACAGACTCTGAGGCATAACAAAGACCACTGGAGCTAGTATATTGACAATCACACAAATCTGCCTTCACCTCAATAATTAATGAGCTGAGCAAATTAGCCATACAAAGCAATCAATTGAGCCTTTCCTCCTCACTTTGCTGATACACACTCGGACAAAACCTCACATAGAGCTTATTACAGCTGAGCCAAACACTTCTAACACTCTGGATTTGTAAGATGTATACTGTACACACAAATATGGAGAACCTCATGCACACGCACACAGACATGCAAATAGGCCAGCTTTACTGCACAAAAAACAAACAACCAAACAACACAAACCCTGATCAGTGGTCCGTGTGTGATGATGGAGCCGTGTGTGTCTTAAACGTTCATTAAAATGTAGCCTGAGCCTTGACAAATCTCTGACCTCGAAAGTAACTTAATTAGCTTGTTAAAAAACCTGGTTAAGGAAACATTTCATAATGCAATACACAGTGAGAAAAAAGGAGATTGTGTCATGTTTGAGGTTTATTAGACAGTTGGTGGCCATCACATGTACTGTATGTAGATACTATCTTGCTTGGTATGCGTGTTTCTTGATCGATGTGGTTTTGAGAGTGTAGCAGAAGACGTTAGCTAAAAGTGTTCAGGGTTTCCACAATGCTTGTCGTTTATTACTAACACATCAACCTTACAAAGCCTGGTTGTACTGCTACTATTTTCCATCATACATGAACAAAACAGTGGCCATAACCCTAATGTCACACTTGAGAGGCAAAAAATAAAACTGGAGCTAGTTTAAAGGCTTCCGTCTATGGCAAGAGCACAGCTCAACTAAGAAAAAACAACATAGTTGATTGTGACTTGTCTTAAAGGTACATTACAAAATTTCAACTGTTACAAATGTTGGCCTGACCCACCCGTTGGATGATTTAAAAAAAAAAATGTTTCTCTAAATTGGTTTATACAACAAAACTGACTTGGATAACTAATCAAAATGAAAACTGACAACTAAATTTAATATTTCGCACAATTTAATCTGCCGATGAAATAAGGAAAACCCTGTATGATAACAATTTCTAATTTAGAAAAAAGGTTATATTTGATGGGACAACTAAAATAAACCTTAATGGACATCTTTTTAAAGTTGGTCAGAAAACTGGTGACAGAAAAAAATGTCTGCCAATTCATGTACCATAAGCTGTCTATGGTTTTCTCTCCATACTTTTCCTCCATGTGTGCACAGGTGTTTATGCAAAAATGTAGACGACTGTGTCTCTAAGTAAGACATGGAGGTCTGGCAGAGAAATCCTTCTGTTTAAATACTATATCCCTGTCTAAACAACCACTCCATTTCAGCCTGCAGAGTAATCCCTGCTCTCACTCAGCTGAAGCTAATTCACGATGCCCAGGGGAGATTTCTCTCAACCTCCACCACCCTTTCTCTCACTTTCATTCACCTTTTATGGCATTATTGGTCTTAATTTTGAAAAAATTCTCTTTTATTTCAACAGAGACATAAACAAAAGTAAGAAATACATGCTGAAACAACTGTCGCTGCCGCGTGCGTCTCTTGGGAGGACCGTTTACTTTTCTAGCCAGCCAAGTGTAAGTATGTTGATTTGAGACAGAATCAGTAGCAGTAAGAACAAAATCATTTTTGGTTCTTGTCATATTAAAATAAATAAATAAAAATAAATAAATGCATTTGCGTTGCTGGTGGTTTGTCACCCAACACCAGACCCTTTCTCCAAGGTTTAATTGATGTGAAGTGATGCTCCCTCCACCCCTCAATGGATGATTCTAGTATTTCTACAAACGACTTTGAAAAAAAAATCACATTCACAAGATGTGCAAATTTGTATGCTAGTTTGAAATGTTGGCTTTGCCCCGATCCACCCCTTCATCATTCTTCCTATTTTCCTCCTCTCTATCTGGCAGTCTTTTCTTTCGTTGGCACCCTCTTTCCCTCTGTACCAACCCAGTTCTTGGCGGTTGCCCTGCTCACTGTCTCACCCATCTGTTTCCATTCATTAGGACAGGATTCGCTTCTCTGCTCTTCTGACACCTTTTCACATCGGGCTGCACAATGTAATTAAACAGGGTTGGGGGGGAATGATGTCTGAGCTGCAGTTAGCCCTTTCCTCTTTCATCTACTTTAACTCTGCCTTGTTTGCTCCTTGAGACACTGTGCTATTTTGTTGAGGGACTATGAGCTGTCTTCATATAGTTCCATGGGGAACACATTTTGTGTCACTTTTTAAAAAAGTTTATTTGCATTTAATAAGGTCAAATAAAAATCTCTATATTATTACTGGGATCAACTTTTCAATCTTTTCATCAAACTCTTGTTTTCTTTTTGGAAAGTGAGAGTACAGAAATTTACCCCATGCATTGAAGTATGTGACAGCGCTTCATCATAAGTTTTGACCTCAGATCTACTTTTGTTTTAAATGAAGATGTGACTTACAAACTAATGAAGTGCTGTTGGGGGTATACTAGTGCGGCAATTATCTATTTTTTCAATATGGAAACAGTTCATTAGCAGCTACACATCCATGATCCACCCACACAGGTGTTTTTCAGTCATTTGTCTGATTAAGAGCTCTTCTCATAGGCTGTGAATACTGAATATAAAACTGTTTTGTTGCATCTGGTAATTGTTGCACCTGTACGGGCAGGACAGCTTACACCTTAATTACTAGTATTTAGTAATTATTAGAACAACGGGTTTGGTGACCTTTGTTAAATCCTAGTAAAGCTACACACAGTCTCAACCTGAGCTGAGCTTTAATTAACTAATAATTACACAAAGAACTTGTGTCAGAGTGCAATTTAAATTTCCTGTTTGTTAGTTTTATTTCTGCTTTATTAAGTTGATCATCTCTGATATATAATCTCAGCAAAGTTGTTAACTGCACCTTTCATTATTTCAGCTGAGACTGCATTTTTTTTTTTTAGCATTGTACCTGTAAACCTGTACACAGAACAGAAATATGAGGAGCATGGCGTTCATGAGGCCCTGCAGCTGCTCTTTCTTGCTCAGGGTTATTGTTCTTAGATGATTCATCTTTTCAGCAGATCAACAGAAAATCATGACCCTTTTCAAGGAGGACATTTTGAAATGTCACAGTATGAAAAACATGGGTCTGAATAATAAAATTAATGATAGTTGAATTCCATTTAGCTGCTTTACTTTCATGGTCTGGTATAGTTTTTTTTTTTTTTAGTTTTCCTTCTCATCTGCCATCTCTGCTGATAGATTTGATTTTTACATAATACGGAAGCTTAGAAAAATGAGTTTTCATTTTTCGTGATTTTAATTGTATATTGCGAACAACAAACTCATGTTTTAAAACGAAGCATAGTTTATTTGTTTTTGTACAGCATGCTGTGTTGGGAACTAACTAAATAAAACACTTGTGACTATTATGCACGAAACAACCCCTCAAATGAACAAATTTGAAGTTTGGAAGGCAGTAAATTAAATTGTATGTCTGAGACACCCAACCAATCCACAATAGAAAAATGTAATTACCTCACACCATTGGTGAAAGACAAATGTTTGGATAAAACAGCAGAAAAAAAGGTCAAAGAGAATGGTCCTGGAACTGGGGCATAGTTAGTGTGAGTGACCGCACCAGAGACAAACAGACAGGCAAACACGGAGGGAAACATATTAGAGTGACCAGCAGCCAATGTGACAGACTGGTGAGAAAGACTCCCGGGGTAGGAGGGCAGCTTGTAACTGTGGGAGGACTCTCTGACTTGATTTCTTCATCAGCAGGTGCCAGGATCCCCTGACAAATGGACACATGCTGCCAGAACGAACACATGACACATATGTACGCATAGGCACATACACACACACACACACACACACATGCTCACATTTAATCCCATCCAAATGAAGGTCTGCGACCTTGTGTCTAGGTTACACGCTGATGCAACCCCTGAACTGTCCATATGTCCACTTGGACATACACCTGACCTGTTTAGTATTTTCTGACCTTCTTTAATATTGTCATTTAACATTGTACCTAATGGTAACGGTCATTTAACTGCGTTTGAATACTGATCCTTGGTGAGTCGTATGTTTCTTGCACTTGCGGCTGCTGCCTTTGCCGTGTACATCTGATAAGAACAAAAATGACTGATTGTATGGTGTCAGATTTGTCACAATTTGTCACAAGCATGATAAAACAGGCAGCTTCTGTGTGTATAGAGCAGCATATGCACTAGCAGCCACCACGAAAGCTGGAAAGCATGCATGTTCTCATAGGTTGAATTCTGCTTGCTCCTCAGTGCAGGGAAGACAGCGATCAAGCAAGAGAGTTGCTTCATCTGCCCACTTTGATTGTTTGATTTTTCAGACCAGCAGGGTCTGAAATTAAAAAGTAAATCTCAGAAGGCTATCATTCGAACTGAAGGGTAAATATTCGTACCAAAATATGCTGATAGTCTCGCCCACATTTTGGTGTCTTTCACAGTCATGCTGCTTCTGTCCTCTCTGTTGTCTGTGTCAGTTTGACACACACCGGACTGGGACTTTCTGGTGCGTTTATGTGCACCTTGCCATACATTCTTCATCATTTTATATGGCAAAGCACCTGGGCACCACCATACATTCATTGTGGGTGCCAACAGAGACTTTGTGGTGCATCTGTGGCCATTCAATCTATACTTGCATGGCCACGAACGTCCGGAGAGTTTCTATTTTGTCATACAAATACATAGGCCTTAATCTCTGACTACCTTGTTTTTCTTTTACTACAGCAATAAATAGATGCAAAAATCATAACATGATGCCATTTATTTCTACAGGAAAGAATTCTAAAAAGTTCTCCATAACAAATCCAAATTTAACCCATGTTTGTGTGAAATAATATAATTTCTTTGTGAGGATGTTTTATCATGCTTGCAACATAGGATATAGATACTTATATATAGATGCAATATGTTTGTATTTAATTAATCCACTGATACAATGTCAAAGTTCATTTTTACAGAAAATTAATTTATCAGAACATGAAACCAAACACAAGGGAGATTCTTATATTTATCCCTCAAGTGTCTCTTTTCTCCTCTTTGGCCTCCCTGTCACATACAGAGTAGGGAGTGATGAGCGGCACAGGGAGTCCCTCAAGTAAATGATACAAACCATGCATTATGGATCCTCACGTTACTAAACAGGACCCAAAGACCTTTTGGACCAATGGGGAGGGCAGCACAGAAAAATTCCCACAGAAAGAAAAGGGAAGCCAGCATTTATTCTTTTATTATGTGGTAGGTGCACTAGGAGGAAGGATTGAGAGTACAAATCTGTATCTGAAACAAACTCTTCCCACAATTACTTACTGGCACATTTTCTTTCTAAATTAGTCAGTGCTATGTATAGTTAAAATGCTACAATACTGCAGACAATTCTACTGTCCATACTAGCCTTTATATGATAATTGATTATCTGTTAAGTCTATTGTAACTGTCACAATACTGAATGTTTTTGGTAGAGAAAGTGGAGTTGGGTGTCACATCTAGTTATCAGACGGCTGATAGCACATGAAAACAGATTTTTTTTTCTCAGATCAAGTAATCAGTTATTTTGTTACTTTTTCAAATAAGCATTCTGTTACTTTTAAAATAACACAGCACTTCCCTGTTTCTTTGGTTGCCATTCATTGAATGTTTGCTGAAACATGATGTACTGTTGGCTATAAGAGCCTGTGTTTTATTGTTTTCACAGAGGCTAGCATACAGGCTTTGCCGTTGTTTAAATAGCAATGCACCCTGTGGAGAGTCTCTGGCTTTTAAAGGGAATGGGAGATGAAAGAGATGAAACTTTGATTGGTTTAATTTATGTTACGCCCCAAAAACACTATAAATAATTAACAGACTAAATACGACTCCTTTGTACCTTGCGCATTACTTTGCGCCCAGATTAAGCACCATTTAACTAGCAAAATGAAGATGGACATGCCCTAAATGCATTTGCACCATGGACTTTAGACCATGACTATAGATCATTTAAATAGGGCCCTAAATGTAAGAAACTGTAATGTCAAGTACAGGTGCAACTCATCTGAGGCATGTACCTGGACAAAATCCATATGGACTACTAACCCAGTTCTTGAAGACATACTAGTTTCTGAGGTAAATTTAGAACAGTGGGCCCCAGATTAGAATTATGGAGGAAAAGGAAACAAAACTAGCTGCGGGTATTTGTCATTGTCATATGAGGAAGCCCCAGATCTTGGGGATTGCTGCAGACTCTAGTGGATAAATTTACTGTTATATATCGAGAGAAAAAAAACGCGCAGCAGCCTGATTTTACAAGACCAGTTCTCCTCACATGAACTACCACTCAAGGGTGTAGTGGAGAGTAAACCCATGTTTAGAAATAATAATTTTCAAAATCTCTAGGGCATTTTGTTTAAATTCTGTAGTGTTTTTTGTATTTGGTAAATTTTGGAAATGCAAATATTATCCTCCACTAGATCATTACATTCCTTGTGAGCATGAGGCAGCTACAGTATCAATGCAGAAATACAATTCAGTCAGGACCACTATAGCCAAAGAAACTTCACCTCCCTTCCCTTCCATGTGCCTACATGGAAAGGCTAAGGCAGGGAGCTAAGGACCAAATACCCCCCTGGGGTAGAGAACAGAG
This sequence comes from Hollardia meadi, assembly GCA_037974645.1. Classification (NCBI taxonomy): domain Eukaryota; kingdom Metazoa; phylum Chordata; class Actinopteri; order Tetraodontiformes; family Triacanthodidae; genus Hollardia; species Hollardia meadi. The sequence goes on from JBBPCS010000130.1 coordinate 3,645,742, forward strand.
CAGGCATCAATGACAACAGAAAAGACATTGATTATCATCAGACACAACATAAAAAGGAGGAGCTGGGGTCATCAATTTACACCAGTGGGTCTGAGGTGGAAAGGGTCGATAATTTCAAGTTCCTGTAACTTTTACCAGAGCACTATTGAGTCCATTCTCACTGGTAGCATCACGGTGTGGTATGGCAACAGCACACAGGCTGACCATAAACCGCTGCAAAGGGTAATCAAGACAGCCCAGCACATCACAGCACCATCAGGGACCCTACCCACCCCCAGCACCCCCTCTTCACACTCCTGCTATCAGGCAGACAGTACAGGAGTGAGAAATGCAGAACCTCCCGGCTCAAAGGCAGCTTCTACCCCCAGGCCATCAGGCTGACTAGCATCTCCAAGCCACTGCCCCTGCTGTGCTCATTGAAAATCTGATTTGAAGAGGTGGGCTTATGAACATGATTTGTGACATCATAAATAGTTTGGAAGCCAATCCTGGTTCAATAGTCAGCATACATAATACACAAGTGTGATGTGGAAACTTGAAGCCTCCCGTGCACATATGCTGAGAAGGGACTTTACAGTGAAGGAGGAGACATCTTGTGTCCAACAGTTAAACTTTTTTTTTTGGACAAAGTTGATTTTTTCCTGGTGTGTCTCTCTGACAAAAAGGCCATTTTAGTGTTGGAATGTTGGGAAGATTTGTGGCTTGTAAAGAATTGGTCAAATATTTACTTTGGTAACTATGGGGTGAAAGAATTGGTTATAATCTGCGCTCACATTCATTTCTCTAATTGGAATGAATAGACCCAGCACCTGCCACTAGTCTCCTTAAGGGGAGGAGCAGTGGCCAAATCAACTTGATAGAACAGTACTTTATGTTCAAGACATAGAAAATTCAATTATAAGAAATACACAATATAGATTTGACATTTTTCTGATTCCATTTTGACTTATGGGAGAGCATCGGTTTGTTTTGGCTTTAAGAGACAAGACCTTAAAATCTAACAATTTGAAATCAATGAGCACTTTTGTCTTTTAAATTATTTCCTTCATCCCACCTTCCTTCAGCTTTACTTTTCATGCCAGAATGACCTTTATGAATAATGAGATGCTCTAAAGGTAGTCGTGACAACAAGTCTTCTTTGGAGGCTGCAAATAGGCACTGAGATAAAGTAATTCAACACCTGACAAGGAAATGCAATGTGTTCACTTCATCCTCTGAACACAGGGACCGAAGTCTGCTGATTAACGCTGACAGTTTGAAGAGCATATTGTGCCAGCACATTAATAATAAACTCTTTAAATGCCTGTGTATGCTTTTAGAGAAGGTTATACAGCCATGAAAAGAAGGTAAGATGTAAGAATGAAGGATGAGCAGGGGATGACAGCAGGGTTAAAAGATAACTTGGCTTGGTTTCACACACTTTATTTGCAGTGCTTGTCCTATTTAAAGGTCTTAAGATTTTTTTTGGAGGGGGGGGGGGGGGGACTAATTAGCTAATTTTTTCAGCATTGGAGGATATTTTAGTATGTACAAAGTGCATAATTAATAAGCCAAGAAACTTAAATGGCTTCCGGGGTGTTCAGCATTAATTGCCTCTGCAAATTAACATATCCGCCCCATCATTTTCTCCCACTGTGACTTTAAGAGTCAAACATACTCAGTGTGAGTAAAGTACTTCTTCACAGGGGGACCAGAGAGGTCATGAACCTGGAAATTTTAACACATGGCATATTTATACGTTGTTTAGAGAATGTTTTAATGCTTGTCTGTCAGATCTTTAGTCAATGACTGTCCAGATTCACATGATATATGTAATGACTGACAAAGAGCTTTGGAACATGTTGCAAGGCAACATGATCTCATAGGATGGCGTATGAATAGCACGCTACTTTCAAGGCGTTTTGCGTGTCATTTCACGCATTTTAAGCTTTTCGCGTGTCATTTAATGCCGTGCACATTCCATGAGTTATAGACATGCAGGAAATTTATCAGGTGACATTTGTTGTCTTAGTCACATGACCTAGGACTGTTTGGTTAACTTTAGGCATAAAAACTCTGGTTAGATTTAGGGATTGAAACTACTTGGTTAGGTTTAGGCAACAAAATGATTTGGTTGGATTTAGGCAAAAAAAAACCCATCATGGTTTGGGTTAAAATCAGCTTAGTTATTTAACGTACATCATGTAACTTATGTTACTTATGTGGCGTAAGATCAAAACATTACGTAACTTACGGACAAGAATTAACAACGGTCAATATCAAGTTTCAGTTTCACACGTGATGTGAACTCCGGTCTTCTGGGTCAAGGTCACTGCTTGTTTGACCCATCCTCCTCTAAGTACAGACTTTCTCACTCTTTATACTACCTCAGCTTACATTGTTTTCTCTATAGCATTCATGTTAAACATTGAAGAAAGAATGAGAAAAGCCTAATGCGGACAGTGTTAAATGACACACTAAAAGAAAAAAATGCACCAGGCTGTGCAACGACAATCACCTGAAGCTCAATGTCAGCAAAACAAAGGAGCTTGTGTTGGACTACAATGCTTCAAATACGGATGTTGCTGCAAAGACACTACAAATTCTAAAAATTCTAAAATGTGAATGATCACACACATCTTCATCTTCTGGTGGCATATAAGAGTTATAGCATTAAATAATATCCAGAAAAGTGTTTTTGCAGAACATTTTCAAATGCTATTAGATATGTTTCCTTGTCTTTATGTATGAATGAATGGACATGTATCTATTTATTTATTTTGTGTACCTCATAGACAGATTTGTTCAAAGAAAGAAATGGGGCATGTGTGCAATATAAAAGCTATTCAAATCCATTTGTCCAGGGATTTGAATAGATTTGAAGGGATTTGAAGATATATTCAGGCAAAAGAGAGTTTGGGTTAAAACTTACTTGACTTGTACCCTGCATAAATGCAGTGAAGTGTGCCCTATGTGCCAAGCCACTGTGCCAGCTCTGTGGGTGCAGCTTCCCCATTGTCAGATGACCAGGTTGTGAACCATTGATCTGAGCAAATCAATAGTCAGCACGTCCATCTCCTGGCCACTCTCAGTGGGTTGCCATCTGTGTGTGTGTGTGCATATCCTGTCCGAAGCCATCACAGGAGCCCATCAGCACACACCAGGTGGCTACCATCTGGGTCCTGCCGCTTAACACACAGCATGGTTCCCTGTGTAGGAGAGTGCTGCATGTATGCATGCATGAGTTTGCGAGATAGAGAGTGACCATTAAATGTCACATTTGTGGGTGTGTATCCTTGGTGACTACATTGTGTGTAAGTGCTGTTGAATTGAGTCAGTGTGACAGCATGTGCAGAAAGGGGGACATCTCTGGAAAATGTGTGTAGATAGAGATACAAAATTGCAGTGGAGGTGTTAGCCAGCACTGAAGAAGGTGGGGTGATAATAAAGTGGTAACAAGGAACTTGTTGTTTTGGGATGCCACTAGCATGATGGCTGGCTGTGAAATATTTTGGAGGAAGTACTCAGCTTGTGTGCATGTTTCGCACTAAGTGTACAAACATGGAAGTGTGGTGCGTTGGTGTGAGTTTCTGACACTTCTTGACAGGCTCCTTTTCTCACTTTTCAGACTCATTGGGCTCTCTGCATGTGTGCGCTCAAGTCATGACACTCTTGACAATCATTGCACATGAGCTTATATTTTGCTGTTGAAATGGGAACAATCTTATCTCCAAGTTTCTTCTTCAGGGTTGATTTACACTAATACCGTATTTTCATGGTTTAACTTATTGACTCGAATAAAGTACTGTACCTGAAAGTTCACACCTCAAAATACTGTGGTCTGTTTAGTAGCACATCGAAATATCTCTTACATGGAGCATCATGGCACATATACAGTTTTAGCAATTATAGCCTTAAAAATACAAGCTTTATATTTTGTTTTTGTGGACTAGAGTTTATACTGTAAGATCTGTGGAGAATCCTGTGATTTCTTTCTCCCCAGTGCTTTAAATTAGATGCAGACATGGAATTTGTTGCCCTGGGTTGAACGTGTCAGGCAGAGCTTCTACACACAAATCCTGCCACCTTGGCTTGAATTGAAAGATGCAACCCCCCGAGCCATGGCTCTAGCTCAAACCTTAAAGACAAACCCAACCCAACACCCCAATTTGCAAACACTGGTCCAACCAGTGATGTCAGTGGAGTAAATACTGTATGCTATGAATATGTATGTTACTGTTTCTGCTAAAGTATCAGTGCAGGCATATGCATAGGTGCAAAGGTTGCATTAGACTTTTTTGTCATCCATCTTTTTGATGGACATGGACAGATTTTTTTCCCACAGTGAAAGAGGAGGGAATTAAAATATGGCAATTTTGCCTCAACATGAAATATGACATATGAACAATGCAATTTTACAGAATTAGGCAATTGCCATAAAAATAGAACAAACCATTTACAAAAATTAAACTGAGCTCATTTGGCCTGCTGTGGCCTAACGTGAACTCAAACCTTCCTCCTGGTCTGCATGGACCTAAAACTGGGTGCTCTCTTGAGTGTAATCAAACGCATCAAGGGAGAGACTGCTGCAGAGGCGATGGTATTGGTTTTGAGTCTTGCTGGTTGGTTGGTGATAAAACCTGCAACCTTATACATCACCTGCCTCCAGGTCAGCAAATAGCAGAACTCAATTGCAAAAGCTGGATTTCAACCAGTAGAGGTCAGTCATTATGTTTTGCATATTTATAACATAATATGTCGAATTCAAATACTTTGCACTACAATGTTTGAAACAAGATTTGAAACTGAATCCATCAACGATACAATATACATTTCCATTGGTAGTTTTTGGGGGATTTAATTACTCTTTAGGTATGTAAGTATTATCAGCAAAATTTTGCCTACTTGAAGTAGGCCCTGTCAAAAGTAAATGTACTTATTCTGCACTTTATTGTAACCTGTTACAATTAAGTTTAAGGTTTTGCTAATTTTTAAGTACATTGCATCTTGTTGAGTTGTTTAATATACAACAACTTGGGCCAATCATATTTCTCACCTGTGAGACAATGGTACCACCAAAGGGGGGCCACGGCCACCCTGAAACAATCGCTGCCTCCCCCCTCCCCCCCACTGGCCCCCACTCATGAGTTTAATAAGCACAATATTCTTTTGAAAACTGTACCTGTATTAGTCTATACACATTATATGGTAATTTGTCTGTAGTCCTAATTTACAGATGTTCCTTAAACACCTCGCAAGAAGATGATTGGTAGGCACTTTCTGGGCTCCTGCACACAGTAAAGCCTCTATATCTATGCCCCTCCCACACCCGGCTAGTGGGGACATGCAAGTCAGGCAGGTGTATGAAACATAAGCTCAGTTTGAGTGGAGTGGAGTGAGTGGAGCTGGCAGTACTGGCTGTTGAGAGAGCAGTTATCATCAGGACGGAACTCCGACGGACGTTTCTTTCCAATTACATGGATTATCCTGGTGAGTGAGCTACCTAAAGTTAGCTGGTGAGCATTACGATTTTGTTGTGTTATTTGTAACAGTTGTGTAGTCCAGGGCACACGCAGGTATATGTCACTTCGCCCCAGCAAGAAGCATCGTCTGGTGAGACATCTCACTCATGCTACTCTGAGAACCGGGGTTATGCAAGTAACCTAAACTTCTCATTCATAGCATTCGTTTCAATGTCTCACTATGGGATATGGAGACTCCTGTATTGCCAGACAAGCTTATCTCAAGCAACCACCAGCAGTTAACCAGTAGCGTCCTGCCCTAGCGCTGGCCCAGAGCTAAGCACTGCCTGAGCCATGCTTGGAGCAGAAACATCCAGTTTATAAAACCAGGCAAAGGTGAGGGGTGAAGACCAGCTTGCCGCTGCACAAATGTCCTGGATGGAAACCCCTTTAAATAAGGCCCAAGATGTAGCCAGGCCACGAGTGGAATGAGCCCGCAAGCCCACTGGTGCCTGTAGCCCCTGGCTCATGTAGGCCAAAGCAATCGCCCCTACAATCTAGTGCGAGAGCTTTTGCTTTGTTATAGGCTTCCCCATAAGAGGGTTAGCCCAAGACACAAAGAGTTGATCAATCTTCCGCAACCCCTGAGCCCTTGTCCATATAAATGTGCAAGGCACGGACTGGACACAGCATGTGCAACCGCCGTTCCTCAGCTGAAGAAAAAGGCGGTGGAGAAAATGCCACAAGGACAATGGGAGAACATGAGCCTACCACCTTAGGCACAAAGGCAGGGTTGGGCTTCAGTGATACCCTAACATGCCCTGGGGCAAACTGAGTGCATGACGAATGCACGGAGAGTGCGTGAATATCACTGACCCGTTTAGCCGAGGCCAACACCAGTAACAACACCGTCTTCAAAGACAAATGTTTCAAGTTGACTTCTTCCAGGGGTTCGAATGGAGGGCCGGAGAGCCCATCCAAAACCACCACCAAGTCCCTACGTGCTCCCTTCATAAAACGGCAGACCAGAGGATGTTGGCTAGCCGACTGACCTCCAAACCCCACATGACATGCAGAAATAGCAGCCAGGTACACCTTAATTGTGGAGAAGGCCTTGTGTTTGTCAACCATGTCCTGCAGGAACGACAATATCGTACCGACCGGACACTGAAAGGAGATGTGCCCCTCCCTGTTGCACCATTCCTCACCCTCCACTTGCAGTCATAAAGGGACCTGGTGGAGGGGGCCCTGGTGCTCTTAATAGTATTAATTACATTCTGAGGCAGCCCCGGCGTATTTAGATTATACCACTCACGGGCCAAGCCCATAGTGCCAGGCGCTCCGAGTGTGGGTGAAATATTGCTCCCCTCGCTTGAGACAACATATCCCTGCGTAGTGGGAGTTGCCATGGTCGGCCGCAGAGAAGCTGATCTCCGCCAGCCAATACATTGCTGGCCAGTGCGGAGCTATCAGGATCAGAGTGTGGCGGTGATTCCTCACTCTGAACAGAGTGGGGGGTATCAGAGCTAAGGGAGGGAATGTGTAAAGAAGGATGGGCGGCCAAATGTGTGCGAGTGCGTCCACGCCGATAGGTACCTCTAGGTCGTGCAACGAGGAGAACAGTGGACACTGTGCATTTTCTCTTAACACAAACAGGTCCACCACAGCCCGGCCGTAGCGCATCCACACCTGCCTCACAATGGCGAGATGTAGGGTCCAATCCCCATTTAACGGCATGCCTCTGGACAGCAGATCCGCCCCCAGATTCAAAACCCCCAGGACGTGTGTCGCCCTTAGGGACAGGAGACGCGCGCTGCTCCATAAGATCAGTTTGCGTGCCAGCATGTGTAACTGATGGGAACGCAAACCTCCCTGTCGGTTGATATAGGCCACCGCTGTTGTATTGTCTGTCCTCACCAAAATGTGATGCGCAGTGAGGAACGGAAGAAAGCGCTTCAGGGTGAGAAACACTGCTAAGAGCTCCAGGTAATTTATGAGGCACCGCCAAAGGTCTCTGCTCCAGAGACCTCTCATGGAACGGCCCTCGTATATTCTGCCCCAACCCTACAGACTCGCGTCCGTATTGACCACCTTCCGGGACAGGGGGGTGCCCATGGGGACTCCCTGTGCCAGAAAGGATGGGTGTGGCGGAACATGGTGGATTTGCGGAGGCGGAAATGCACGCAGCAAGCTTCGAAGGCTTTCACCCTCTCCGCTGACAGACGGGCTGTGAAAGACACCAAGTCCAGGGATAACCCCAGGAAAGTTATACTCTGTACCGGAGACAACACGCTCTTTTCTGCGTTTATTATAAAACCCAGGTCGAGCAGGTGTTGTATGAGGATACTGGTTTGCATCATAGCCTCCTGCTCCGACTGTGCCAGGAGGAGCCAATCGTCCAAATATGTAGCCAAGCGGATGCCCTGCTGTTGTAACAGGGCTATTGCTGCCTCGGTACACCTGCCGCATGAACACCCACGGGCTCAGAGACAGACCGAAAGGAAGCACTCGTAACAGACTCCCCGAAAAGCGAACCTCAGATATTTCCTGTGCGGAGAATAAATCGGAATGTGGAAATATGTGTCCTTCAGGTAGACAGATGTGAACCAATAGCCCTGGGGCACCACACGAAGCAGGGATGCATGAACTTGTATTTTCCCATAGTCTGCCCCGTGTGCCCCCGTGTGCGCCGAGCTGTTTATTGTCTTTTTGTTCACATTCCCTGACTGCACCCTCGACTTTCGGTCTGGATGCGACAGTGGGACAAATTTTATTAGAACAAAATGTGACCTTGTGCTTGTGAGACTTAAAGGAGGGGCAGAGCCTGTTGCCCTTACAATAAAGTCTCTTGCCCCTCCAGCTGGGACACGCCAGTGCCGTCCTGACACCGCATGTGGCAAGGGGGGTCGAGCACACTCTGGAACAGAACAGGTGGGGCTGGTGAACAGGGAACACCCAGCTCCTTCACCGGTGAAGAGGGAGGAACGTCAGGCCGCTCTCTTCTTCTTCCTAAACTGCTGACCGGCCGTCTGAGCAGGCTGTCCCGGTGGGGCTGCTGTCAGCGTCGGGGCTTTCCTGTGCCAGCTCTCGCATCCTGAGTAGGAGGAGCGACCGGGGCGGGCTGGGGTTTTGGCCGCTTAGGAATTCTGAATTGGGGAGGGGGGCGTGAGACAGCCTGAGCAAAGGTCTGTCGCAGCGCCGGGGGAGGTTGTCGCAGAGACTCGGTCTTCCGGGGAAGGCAGAGCTGGGGGGCTTCATCCTCCTTCTTTCTCGCCTCACACCTCTGTTGCATTGAGGTCAGAGCGGTGCCGAAAATCCCACCGGGAACAATTGGCACATCCAAAATGTCCTCCTCCCTATCAGACTATCAGTTTGTCAGGTTGAGCCATCTAGCCCTTTCCTGCAACACCATCATCCCCATAGATTTGCCTGTGGCTTGGACCGCACAGCACTGCACGCGAAGGCAAATGTCCGTAATCACAGTAATCTCTTCCCACACAGCTGGGTCAAAATTGGTCGCCATGTCCTCGCACAGCTCCGCTTGGTATGCCACGAGCATGGAAGAGACATTCAACGCCCTGACCGCTAAAGCTGCCGCTTTGTAGGCCCTCTCAGTCATGGCGGACTGGAAACGGTCTGCTTTAGATGGAAGTGTGGGGCTTCTGAAAGTCGCCGTCGCCAGCCAAGGGTGAAGGTGGGCTCCAACTAACGGCTTCATGGGGGGCATGCAGAGTATGCCAAGCTTCTCCATGCCCTCGAAATCCAGGGATGAAGGCCCCTGAATGGGGGTCTTACTGCTGAACGGGTGGTCCTTCCACGAGAACGAAACCTCCTCCAACAGCTCTGAGAAAACAGGGAGTAGCTGTTTTGCTGCCCTCCCAGCCTGGGGTAATTTCTTCTCTTCATAACGAGATCTGGTGGTCTCCGTTGTTACTGCAGGCCAGGGGATATTCAGCCTGGATGCACCGCGTTTGCACACGGCCTGCATATCCATGCTGGGAGCAGGTGAAGCTGGCGTGCTCTCATCCTCGCCCCGGGAAGCATTCACAGCAACAGGCTTTGCAGCCTGAGCGGAAGGGATGAAAACTTCATCCTCATCCTACTCTTCCTCGGATATGAGGAGCCCCGAGATGTCCTCGTAGTCATCCTCGTAATCCAACTACAGTATGTCTTTCATAGGTGAAGCTGCCGTGGCTAAGTTTAACTGAGAACCCCAACTGAGAACCCCAACTAGCGTTAGCACACAGTCCGGCGTCTACATTAGTCCCCTCTTTGTCCCCGCTGCCGGCCGTAGGGTCGCTCATGGTGGTCAAGTAAGGGTCCTGTCCCGACAAGCTAGCTTCGCATGCTAGCCGTCGGCGGAGACTCTTCACGGTGAAGCAGGAGCAGTGCCTTCAAGAACTGGGGGATTCGATGGCCAGCCGGGTATGTTCCAGCCCAGGCAACATGAGCAGACCTGGTGTGTGTCTCTACTCAAAATTTTATTTCCGCAGGTGCAGAGTCGAGACCCGGAGTCTCCGTCTCCTCTGGTGTGAGGGAGGTTAGCGTCCATCTTCGTTAGCTGGAGAGCTAACTAGGGGATGGTGCAAATACAGAATTGAACGGCATTAGCTGGTGTGCTAAACCATACAAACTCACAGCAAAAGAGCGATGACACTCCAATCTATGGTGAAGACTGGAGTGGAGGCATCCAGTCGTAGAGGCAGCTAGCGCCCGGCGACGGAGAATTAGCGCAGTAGATCTGGTCTATGGACAGTAAGCTAGCTAGCCAGTACAACTGCTGAGATATGCGCCGAAGCGAGAAGAGGTGTTTGAATGATGCTGTCTAGTAGCGCAGGCTACATATAGGTAGGTGGACATACCTGACGATGGTGTCACGATCACCAGTCAATCAGGATTGGCGTAATGAGATAAATGCTTCTGAGGACTACGCGGGGAGGTGTATCCCATAGTGAGACATTGAAACGAATGCTGTGAATGAGAACCAGATGATGGATAAATTGTCATCCAGCTCAGCCCTGTGATCAGAGAAGACGGAAGAGATAGTGGCACAGTACAAAGAAAAAGGAAAAGAAATTCCACTGCTGTGAGTACTCTGGAATGTGCGGATGAGGGGTACCTGATTTGAGCTGTTGAGTGCTTTCTAGGAACAGTAGAAAAGCATGTGGAGGGATGTAACAGCTGTGCGAGGTCTATGTAATTACCTGACAGAATTTGCTGCCTGAGGGAAGGTGCATTTTCTCAACCATGATATTTGCAGTTTCATCTACTATTGCCTGACATATCTATTGTTGGAGATACGGTCATTGATAGCAGTGGTTCTGGACATTGCAATTGGCGATACGGTTATTGATAGCGTTAGTTCTGGACATTGCTATAACATCCTCCATCTGACTGACTGTTACATAGTGGGTGTACGTGTGGGCATGTTGTTAGTGATCTACTCTGTCAAAATGATGGACAACCTTCAGATTTTTTTTAATCATTGTTAAAAAAAGAAAATCAATCAATGACAGAAATATTCAGTTAACATGGCCACTGCATAGGTATACTCAGAAGAACACAAAGTTTATGCTGCATGTGTATGCATATACTCCGCACCCACACACCTCAACTTTAGTCCCCTTCAACTACAAAGTAGACATACAAACCCTCAGAGTCATGATACACTATAGTGTAAAGGAGCAATCTTTACTTCATGTCCAATTTCTTCCAAGACCATTACATAAAGCAGCTGTAGACGTATTACAATTATGGATTTGGTGAAGGAAATAAATATTATTCCGATTTTTTTTTTTCATATTCACCAAACTACAGCAAGATGCAGATTTGAGGAAAATGCACTACTAAATTAAACAACATAAACTATATTTAAAGTGATATATACCTTAACTGGCAATGGAAGTGTGTGTGTGTTTGATTTACGTGCATGTTGTAGGCAACGCAACCCATTATCTGCAGCATCTATAACTGCCACAGCCAACAAGGACACACCACACTTTAATGGTTGTATGTGCTTATGCCAATACATGTGCATATGATTATATTTGTGTTTACAAGTGTGTATGTGTGCACATTAACATGCATGTAGAGTGTGCCTGGAAAGGTTTGTCCTAAATCCTCAAACAGTACCTGCTATCAGAGTTACAGTTACACAGGCTGCAATGTGGAGCAGAAAAGTAAACACAATGTGAAACACTCTGAGTTGCCTAGTAAAACAAGCGGTGGCCATACATAAAAAAACTGACCTGAAAAAAGGACCAAAAAAAAAAAAGATTTGGAAGGCAAGGGTCATTTCAACACTAACTGAATTGAGCTGAGGACTGATGTTAAACTGATTACAGTTTAAAAATAAACAATTTCTTCAGGTTACATCTAAGTCAAAGACAAAGAAAACATGCAATGGCATTGCGTCATGCAAGTCCAGTTACACATTGACAATAGTGTTCCTGCAAAAGTCTCAAATACATCAAGACACAAGAGCAAAGTGATGATATACGTGTCAGGGTTTGTGCCAGAAACACTAGGAACGGGTTTTTGGACCCAGGTGCAGACGCTGCAGGTAGAGCAGGTTCATTTCAAATGAATTTATTAATTACCAAGGACACAATGACTTACAGATTTTTGAGGCAGGTAAATCTCAAAACCCTGAGTATCAGTCCAAATAGGCAACCAATTTCAGAGGACACAAGCAATAAATCCACAGTCCAGAAAACAGGCAAATGTCAGAACCAGAAGGCAAAACAAACAAAAACACTGGAAAAACCACTGGAGGAACACGGGAAACTGCTAGAACGTAGGCACGCAATGGCACATGACAAACCGTCAAAGAAGAAGGGGAGCACATGGACTTAAATACACGAGGTTAACAAGGCACAGGTGAAACACATGAGGGTACGTGGGAAAAGAACAAAGGGAGGCAATGTGAGGCAGGACAAGACACAAGAGGAGAAAACCTTCAAAATAAAACAGGAAATAAACTAGAACCTTAAAACAATAACAGAGGAAGTAAACACAGGAGAAAATATGACACACTTACACTGAAACCATGACAATACGTGCCTCAGTGCATCAAACCATTATATTTTCAAATCTTTAATGTTTGTTCACCACAGGGGGAGTTTTTAGCTAAGCTAGCTTCATGGTAGAGAATGCAATGCCGGTTGGCCAGTCAGTTTTTTTTTCAGTCTAACACATGGATCAAGCCCGAAATATATGAAGAACTATTGGATGGCCTGCCAAGAATTTTAGTCCAGACATGTATTTCTCTTTTAGGACATATTGTAACAACACTCAGTGATCCCTTAGCTTTTAATTCAGCACTCTCATTAGATCAAATATTTAAGTAATTGTATTAGTTTTTCTTGCAAAACATTCCCATCAGCCTCAGCTGTATCATGTGTTGGTGGAAATTACCAATTGTTAGCCTGCTAACATGCTAAACTTAGTGTACATAGTAAACATCAAAACTGCTTAACATCAGCATGTTAGCATACTAGTCTATTTAACATGATATTTACCTCTGCCAAGAAGTTTATGTTTTCACCTGTGTCCGTTTATTGGTTGGTTTGTTCGTTTGATTGTCACCAGGATTACGCAAAAACTACTGATTTCCACGAAACTTGGTGGAAGGATGGGGCATGGGCCAAGGAAAAACCCATTAAATTTTGGGTACAGATCCGGATAATGGGGCGGATCCAGAAATATTTATTCAATATCAGTATCTATGGACGTAGTCTTGACCATAATGACTTGTAGTAAACTGATTTCCAATATCAATGAAGCCAAGTGGGAAAGCATAACTCAAAGTGTCATGAGTTGCTGCAGTTGGTGCTAAGGCTTAAATAAGAGGGCTGTTGGGCCTTGTTAATTTTCTGTGTTTATTGGTAAAGTTTGCTAGTTTCACATTCACTGTTGTCTACCTTATTTTGAACTTTGTAAAACTTTTGTTTGGATTCTATTGTCATGATTCACTCTCTGTCAGACCTGGTCCTAGTAATTTTCCATTCACCTCACCTCTGCTCCACTCTACCTG
>JBBPCS010000130.1:3659317-3679535 GCA_037974645.1 Hollardia meadi
AAGAAAGAAAGAAAGAAAGAAAGAAAGAAAGAAAGAAAGAAAGAAAGAAAGAAAGAAAGAAAGAAAGAAAGAAATTGTTCTATTATTTTGGTTGGTGTAGCTTGACTTCATAAATGGACAAAAAAAAACTTTTGGTAATTTTCATTCTTGATTTTACTCACCATCAGTTATATACTGATAATACAGACAATATACTGATTGACTATATTGGTTTTAATAAAGTCATGATTGTATCTCTCTTAAGCGAGAAGGTTGGAGAGCAAAGTGTAAATGTACAGTATGTCTTTGTATATAATCATTGGCAACACGACAACCATTCATTAAAACTTCTCAACTGTTTAAGCTCATCACTCATCTCAATGACAATCAGTGCTATTTTTCCACATACAGTAACAGCTTTTGAGTTTAAAGTTTATCTGAAGATGAGGCTTCAGCATTTGGAGTTAGACAGATCAAGTGTGAATCTTCCATTGAAGATACACATTGAAAGTGCATTTGGAAGTGGTCTCATCAAAGCCAGAATGAACAGGAGGAACGATTAAAGCAAACAAAACTTGTACATTACATTATACATTCATGTTTTGTTCCATTGTGCTATACAATTGTGTTATAAAATTGATATTTTTGCACATTATAACATTATTTATCACAGCATGTTCTCCATTATAATGAATACTGGATGCTTATAATGTGCTTAGCATGCCATCTAATGCAGTATGAGCACTGACCACAGATCACTTTTGATGGCAACTGAGCTGTTGGATAAAATAATTAAACATACTTGAACTGCTATCAAATACTTGAAACTCTAAATGACATTTTCACCCTGGACTGTTAACTTATTTAAATGGTTAATATAGTACAGCCAAATTTCTCGCTTCTTCCTTAATTATTTACTCCCTGGTCACAATGGGGCATCAAGTGCTGATGGGATACCAGAGAGTGAGGCATTGTGGGAAGGCAGGCCATACCTGCGGTCATTCAGGCCGGCACCAGAGCAGTTAATTGGCCAGGTTCTAAATATTTAATGTAGGGTTGACCTGATTGGCTGTTTTAATTGCTCCAATTAAATGATTCAATAGCTTGCAAGGAAGGGGTAGTGAGACATTCAATTTATAGTGACTGGCTCAGTGTATTGTAACACCCGCATTTCCATTTAAGTGACAGAATAATGTATTAACCAATACACCTAATTTTTTCCAATGTTTTTCTCTCAAAAGTTATTTCCTAAAACGGAAGGGAAGGAACAGGACGCAAATTACAGTATGCTTCAACACACACACACACACACACACACACACTCAGACACACACACACACACACACACAATAAATCCAATCAGACTGAAGGAGTGAACTTGTCTCCACCCAAACCGGATCAGAAAGAAAGAGCAGCAAAAGAAAGACTGACGCATAGAAGCCAAGAGTGATTGCAGGGCAGGCGTTCAGGCAGGCCCACACTGTCTCCACCGTACCAGCTCTTCTTTCATGAATGTCCTTGAGAGGGACATAAGAGAGGGAGGAATGAAGAAGGCAGGAGTAAAGAGAGACAGGGAAAAAAAGTGAAGAGAGGAAGAAAGACATCACAGCACCAGAAGAGAAGAATGAAAAAGACACTAGTGCTGCTCAGCCTGGCAACACTAAGTCCATAAATTCCCCCTTGTTCTCTTTAGGATAAGTTCAAAGATTTTGCCATGTCGTTGCAACATCACAGCAAGAGTTATTTATCTGATTATGGCAGTAATAATTACCCAGCTGTTTATTGCAGATAGAGAAATAATTCATGTAGTCAACAGGCCGTGTTGGTGGCGGCAGCACATTTAGTAAATATGCAAAGCGGGCTTGCTCTGCTTTCCTAATTGCCCCCATCGTCCCACTGCATGCCCTTATTAAAGCCCAGGAACTTTAAGTGTCTCCCTGACAAAATGATAAATTGTTGGGGTATCAAGGAAAACTGTGGCAGAGTAAGGACTGCGCCAGGGTCCTGACTTCATTAGGCTATGCAGAAGGAGAGGAAGGATGAATGAGGATGGACACTGAAGCACAGTGAACCCGTGGCCGAGAGAGAGGGAGAGGAAGATACAGAGCAAAAGAGATTGAAAAAGAGAAGGAAAAAGAGAGAGAAGATTGAGGGAGGAAGGCGGAGTGAGGGCAAGGGATAGAAGAGGGTAGTGTAAGTAGCGTGTATTAGCTGGATGCTGTACCCAATGAAATGACACAGATGGTTTCATGCGGGGGAGATCTGTCATGAGCGAGAAAGAGAGACTGAAACAGAGAGAAGGTGGAGTGGTTTGGCAGTCTATGTATTACTCCTATATCATTACCATGCACAGCCGATCTGCCTGCACTAAATGGGGACCATTAGTCCAACTTTTAATAATTTATGCAGCGGGTTGGACAGACAGACAGACAGACAGACTTACAAGAGGGAGGGAGCAGGTGGATTAAAAGCGGACCATTCCCGGGGTGAGTGATCAGGCAGTGTGCAATCGGAGGGCTCAGTGGCGAACACAGAAAGGATATTTTAAATAAATGCTGGCACGGCGTTAATTGATCATGACCCCAGCAGCACTAAATAAACATGTGATTAACTGGAGCGAAAGTGACCTCAACACCCCAAACCACTGTGGAGGAGGGGCTGCGTGTGTACACGTGTGTGTGTATGAGAGGATTGGGGATGTCACACAGTTGATAATGAAACAGTGAGACTAAACCAGCAACATGACAACACATCTAATGCTCTTTAGAAATATTTTTTTACGATTCTTTAATTCCACATTTCCCTGATCTAGTCAAACTCTACTTTTTGTATTTGATTGTTTTAAAATGAAAGACAGTGAAGGGGAAAGATTTAAAAAACTGAAAAATACAATTTTTAGTTATGAGTTGCATATATGCAAACTGATCTTATCCACTGAGATAGTTTGAGACAAACATTAGTTGCTAAATAAACCAGTTTTCATATAATAATTATCACAAGCTTTGTAGCCTTTCGTATGATTACATATAAAAATATATTTTCACTATGACTTCTGTAAATGCTCATTCTTTTAAGTCAAGTTTGATAAATAATAGCAGTACATGAATTATATGTTTATAGTGGTTAAAACTGTTTCCTGTTTTAGACAATGCATAATGGAAAAGATAAACTGTTATAACCACAATCATACCAGTTACTATATCACCACTGTCAGTGTCAGAACACTTGACAAAGTTGTGTGTGTTACTAAAGAGGCAACATTTCTTAATGGACTTTGACAGCCTTTAGCAGGGAGTGTGGAGGAAAGGTGGAACGCTGGTGGGGAAGTGAGGGGGGGAAGTCAGTGATCCAAGAAGCACTTTAACAAATTTACATTTAATTTTAGCAGAAGCCTAAAGATATTTTCCGGTAAAATATATTAGCAACATTAAAAATGTGACTATTAGCTAAACGTGATGTTTTTTTTTTGTCAAAGAATAAAAGATGGCGTATCTCTAGCAGTAAGCCCTGGAGCACAGGATATTTTATTAATGCATGAGCTGCAGTTCAAATCAGAGGCTAATTTTTAATTTCTTCACATCGTTCACTTCTCTCTCTCCCTTCGCCTCGAGCTCTTTTAAGGACTTCTCTCTCTCTTTCTTTCCTCTCTATCTGTTTGTCACTCTCTCTTTTCCTTTCCTCTTCCCCTGTTGTTCCTGTCCCCCTCTGAGGTAACAACTGTACAAGTACACTTCTTACTAAAACCTCTCTAGCTCTCTCTCTCTCTTACACACACGCACACTTTAAGGTTATTGGTACACAAGTACACTTTTTTAACCAAGTGCCTTTATGCTAATTAAATGAATTTATCATTTATATATATATATATATCTTTTACCTGACAAGTTCATTTTTCCTTGATACTCCTTCCAGGTAGCTCTTGCGTGCGTAGAAATTATGAATATACTTCCTCACAAAGAATCCTCTCCATAACCGCTGGATCTGTGAGGGATTAAAGCATGACATAGGTCTTCTTCAGAAGTTTTACAACATATAAAATGCGGGAAATCTGGTAATGTAATGTGTAACTGTTAACAGATATTTTTTTTTAAATAATAATAATTTGTTTCACAGTGCAATTATGTCAATGACTAAAACTAATTATGGTTCACAGACGGTAAGGTACATTGTAGCATGTCATGGTGATCTAACTGTTTTTTTCAGGTTTTCAGTTTTGGTCTTCCAACATACAATTAAAAAGAAAATTACCAGCATATCACAAAAAAAGCCATTATGTGTCTTGCCAATGCTTCTTCTCATTACCTTAAAGGATACCTTAAAAAACATAATAATAATAATAATAATAATAATAATAATAATAATAATACAGATGATGATATTAACATATATGGATGAACACTTTTAAACCATGTATGACCATGCATGCCTGTAGTGATGAAGGGAAATTCCAAGACAGGACAGACAGCTGTCACAGTTTCATACTTTTAACTGTATCAGTCCACATTGATTGTGGAGGCTGCAGATTAGCTAGCACACACACACACACGCACACACCCACACACACACCAGTGGACCATTTTAAAGCAAGGGGGCGGATGTCCTTCAGACTAATTAGGAGATTAAAACAACGGCAGGTAAAAGAATAATCACACAATGAGAAGAGGGAAGAGGAGAGGAGAAGTGGAGGATGGGGAAAAACAACAAAGAGCAAAATGAGAATTAGCATTGATCTGCCAGTCAATAGATAATTTTAAATAAAGTAATTGCCGCCTCCCCAGTTCTTGCTGACCTTTGTTGACTAGTGAAATCGATGCTGTTGAATCTAATACAAATCCGAGGTGCAGCATGTAAACACTGGTTTCCATTACGGTCCTAATACATTATCCTCTGTTAGCTACCACACTGTGATAAAGACAACAGGAGAGGAGAGAAAAAAGGAAAAAAAAGTGTCACAAGGGGATTCTGAGATGATTGTTTCTCCTTTTGCGTCTCCCTTTTTCTTTTTTCCTCTTTCTCTCTATTTACACATTGAACATTCCTTCGGTAAAAGATGGTCTGTGAGTACAGATATCCTTTACTCGTTCATTTGTGCATATAGGGTCTCTCTAACGCTTACAGTCTTTTTCAGGTTCATACACATGAATAAACATTATTCCTTTATTCTGTCCAAAGTGTATCACAAGAGATTTTGAAACTATAGTGTAGTGCTGCCAATATTTTGCAGAGTATAAGCAATCTAATAAATCATTATCTTTAAGTCTAGCATACTTAGTATAAAAAAAACTTCTTTCAACAAGTGGAAGGTTCCAGGTGCTGGATATTTATATATTTTTATATATTATTTATATATTTTCACAATACCTTTTCATTATTTTTAACTTTTTTTTTTGTACCATATGAAGTTTTACGTAGCAATTAATCGATCAGCTTGGAGAAGTTTGCCTCTGTATTTAGCCAAGATCTCTCTTTAGGAACAGTGAGCAATCAGGGACCAACCACTTCTGAGGCCAGAGCCCTGGTCAAGGGCAGTGGCAGGATTTACTGCAGTGTTACTGCCTTCATGTATGTCTTTTGTGGTGGGAGAAAACTGGAGCAGCCAGAGAAAACCCTGACAAACACACAGAATAAAATCCACACTCCGCACAGAGAAGCCTCATTTGGCCCATGTGGGGTTGAAACCCAGTACCTTCTTCAATTGCTAACCACTCAGCCACTTTTCTTCCCTATTCACATACAATATTACATTTTATATTACAATTCATATTGTTTCCTTTAGGAAACTGTCATTATTTTATGTGGGTAATAAAAGACCTTTTTCTCTAACTTCAGAAGCTTCTGCTCTGCTCTACATGGTGACATCACCCAAACCTCTCGTCCTGTGACCTAAAACAGCTGGGTCAAACACGACTCTTGGATCTATGTCTCTCCTATTAAGTGACATTTATTGAAACAACTGGATGGTCAGCTTTATTTGTTTGGGTTTCTATTAGGTGTAAAACTTGAAACCCTCAATATCCAGGCTTTTGCACCAATATGAAAATACGGCAACCCTCTCTGTCCAGCTGGACAGCGACACACCCTCTTCCATTAAACACTAGTGGATTTTTTTTGTTGGCCTATAAAACCCTTTAATGGTTTTGGCAGAATGAAACTGTTAGCCAAAAGAGTAGGCTATATGGAATTGTAAAAATATAAGGTTTCTGTGCAATATCCTTGTGTAAAAGTGCCAAAGCATCAGTCACAGCCACGGTGTTGTGATTTATGGGTTGAACAGTAATAGCTGCTGAGCAGATAAAGGGAACATTTAATGAGCATGAGCACTGAGGATACATCTAAAAAATAAAATAAATGCTGCTAACACAAACACGAGATATTAAGATAAAGAATAGAGCATTCATACTATATAGTATACCTTCATTATATAGTATACTTTTATACAGAGGGCTTCTAACTTACCACTGTGCATGAATAGAATAAGGTTTAAATTTATATATGAAAGGTGGACAATGTTGTCCAATCTGATGCTATTTTGAAACAGCAAAATAGCTGCAGATTTATTTATTTATTTTGTGTATTATAGCTAATTCTAAAAGGCCTAAATGTTTAAAATAAATTGTACAGAAATTTTCATTTCATCATGATGCCACATATTAAAACAAAAAAAAAAAGAGTGCATGTAAGATTAAAAAAGTTGCTATGGTGAACAGATTTGCCAATATAGTGCTTACAGACTGCTTATTCATTGGGCCTCCCATTCGCAGCACAGAGACAAAAAGAGTGTCTCCCACCTCAACACTCCATTTGCTAAAACAAGACTCTGTGATGATATTTACCTTGACCGCCATCTCCTCGTAGAAATTCATCTTCATGATAAAATATGCCGCCTGTGAACACAAAGGAAAAGATGGCGTTACATCTTGTCTCCCAGCCCTCTGATCTGTCCACAGCAGGCGTCAAAGATAAAGAGCTCTTTATACATAATACATTGCACAGAGGCAGCACATAGATAGAGCCGCTGTAGAGAGGGAGGGAGGAGGGACGGAAAAGGAGAGAGGGCAAGCAAGAGAGACAAGAGGAACAAGAGAAAAAGTCGGGGGGATGGAAAGAGAGAGAGAGAGAGAGAGAGAGTAGTTAACAGGACTTTGTATCAAGGGGAAGACAGTGCTCACTTAATACAGCAACGCAGACAAGGGCCAAG
Organism: Hollardia meadi; assembly: GCA_037974645.1. Classification (NCBI taxonomy): domain Eukaryota; kingdom Metazoa; phylum Chordata; class Actinopteri; order Tetraodontiformes; family Triacanthodidae; genus Hollardia; species Hollardia meadi. The sequence goes on from JBBPCS010000130.1 coordinate 3,666,495, forward strand.
AAAATCTATGGTAGTCAAGTAGCAAGCTAATGGAGATGTATGACGGCCAAACACTCTCCTCTGGATTTCATAATCAATGACAGCACTGCCAGAAGTGACAAACAAAAGGCCAGAGAATATTCAGCAGCGCACACAACGTTGCCAACGTGCGCCAAATGTGACGGCCGTCCACTGGGGGCACGTTTCAGGAGCAAACTGGAGAGTCGGCCATAAAAGGGATTCATATCTCAACGCGTCTTTTTTCAATAATGACAGGGAAGAGAGGGAGGAGAGGAGGGGGAAGGAAAGACTTGAAAAGACTTGAAGTAAGACTTGAAAGGCGGTTGTAAATTCAGCTTGATGTTTTGAGATGAGACTTTGTGCACGTCACCTCACGCATGATAAGGTCCGCAACAGTAAGAGAGAAAAAGACAGACAGACAGAGTGAGAGAGAGGAGAGGAGAGGAGAGGAGAGGAGAGGAGAGGAGAGGAGAGGAAGAAGAGAATCTCTCAGGACTAATTCAAAATAGTGCGCTGTGGCAAATTTGAGTGATTCAAATTAGCGCTCGTCTGTTTCCAAATGAGACCAAACAGCCTCTTCTTAGCCCACGTGTGTTGTGACACATCCTTCATCGTTTATTTCAACACCCCTCATAGCCCCCCCAACACCACCACCACCCCCACCCCTTTCCATTTCTTGAACGCCTCCCAAACAGCGGCTGGCAGTTATGCTTTAGCAAACAGTCAATTTACAGGCATGATAAATAGCTTGTTGTGATACGTTTACAAAACTCAATCCAGGGGAAAATTATACGTGAGAGCGCTGGGTATTGGATCCGGTATCAACAATCTGTTCAATTAAGAAGCAGTTGGAGGCAATATGCTGAAAATGGGGCCTTGTTTTACTAAAGCACACACATACACACAAACACACCATACACACAAACTCCTCCACTCTTTCCTCCTCTCTATTCCTTCCCATACTCTTTCTATATACATCCCAGGAGTTGCGATATAGATGGAATTCCTTATCATATTGCATCATATTTCCTAAGTGCTAATTTCCCAATGTGTAATGAGTGAATTATATCTCTTGAGGTCAGATGCAGGGACTTAGGAATATAGCAATTGAATTCTAATGCATGCTATCATAACATAATCAATATATCTATAGCCATTCCAGGCGCTGGCTTACCTTCACCATTTGTCTGAAATGTGCCCTTGCTGTGAAGCCCCGCCATATCTTCTGTATAATGACTGCTTTCTTGTGCAGATGGCTGTAAAAAAAAAAGTCATTTTGAGAGAGGACTGGATGTGAATTTTCAGGAGTTGAAATGAAGGAAAACACTGAAAAAAGAAAAACACTGGGAAAAGTTATTTAGATGAACATGGAAAGAAAGTAATTAAATTGTGTATTTCTCTGTTTATGCTCAGAAATTATCTAATTGAATACACAAAACCGAAACCCCTTGTTGTAAAAAGCAAAAACTTTAATCTTCTAGAAAAAGGAGGGATCTACAAATAAAAAACACTAGAAGCAAAAAAAAAAGAGAATTGTGTTCCTGTATGTAATGCAATTAAATTAAATCACAAAATACCCCTTAAACCACTACTGCTATAATAACCTCTGATCTCTCTTCAGAAAAAAAAAACAAAACAAGAAAAGAGTGGTTTTGTTTTCTGCATACAAATGTTAGATTCTAAAGGACTTCAATTAAAAGGTCAGGGAATCATTACACTTACAAACACACATTCTCAAAGACACACACACACACAACATTTCTGCTCCTCCAGGCTTTTCGATCATGCCTGATGAGCTTTTCACCCCCTTTAGTCGGCGGTGCAAATTTGTATTCATCTTCAAACATACTCTAAATGCAAGTCCACTGCGATTCTCTGCCTCCAACGAGGCCATCAATTTCCAAAAGGCCATTCATATGCCCAGAAAATCAATGCTTATAGTGGGGATAGCACAACCCTGGAGTTGCACTTAGGCAGCTAAAATTGTTGCTAATTATCCACTTAACACATTGATCAATTAACTAAAGTAATCTGAATTAACCTACTGTCTGGAAGTTTGTCTGCTGACCCTGCAGAATGGTGCTGGGGTCACAGTATAGGAGCAAGCACAAAGATGGAGATATTCATTTCTCTGTGTGTGAAAGGAGCACAGAGTGCAAGCGACATTTATTCCTTTAGGCCATTTGCAAAGCTCTAGAAGTGGGATAATTATGCGACTGAACCTAGTATCAGGATTTCCCTTGAAATAACTCTTGAATGTTTTTCAACCCCTGAAGGAAAAAAAGCACGCCTAAAATTGGTACATAAATTATTAAAGCTTGTATTCTTTTCTTTTGCCTATGGCATTTGAAGGAGTACCAAGTCTATTCTTCTGGTTTACAGATTTAAAGCGGACAAACACACACCCACCACACATACAGTACACATTATACCTGAGGTAGGCCCGCACCTTGCAGGCTCTGAACCAGCTTTGAATCCGGGTGGCGGCCTTGTTTTCCTTCTGTCTGTTATCCTCAGCTTGACTAGGGGACACATAGACACATAAAAATAACATTGTAACATAGCTACTGTAGCTACATTATCTCATAGTGATGCTACATATTAACGTCCAATGTCAATCCATACAAACAAACAACAGTATCTGTATTTTCAAGTGCGCATCCCCGGACTTTGCTGTAGTTCCCATGTGTTGTTCGCTCTGCAGGTGCTTCCAAGTTTCATTACCTTCGTTGTGGCACCACTGTCAATGTATAGTAAGTTACATTATAATCAAGCCTAAATTACAGGCATCTTTGCTAAAACATGACAACATTGTCTGCATTAAGACAATCGTATTTGTAACGAGCAACTGCTGTTTGCTAGTAAGTGGCTAGTAGTAGCTCAAGCTTAGTAGAAACATAGCTAACATGCTAGTTTTTGTTGCCCTCTCGGGTGGCGTAAGCTAGACTGCCAAACCGCTTAACAACAGCCACAATGGTCTTTCATATCTGAATAAAACGTAAATATATAGCTAAGTGATACATACCTGTTTCTGGAGACGTATTCTTTTTGGAACTCTTTAACTTCACTTTTTATTTTCAGCAGCTCCGCCATGTCTGGGTCAGCGTTTACCTGTTGTCTTGACAACAGTATGACAAGGTGGTGGAGATGCGTTCAAAGCATCTAGAAAGTAGGGATTATCTTCCTGACAGAATGAATAATGCTTACTTCACTGTCGCCTACCTATCGTAACAAAACAGATTTATTCTTTCTTTCTCACTTACATATTTTTGATAACATTTTTAACACGTTTTAATTACAGAGTTAAAGAAAGAAAGACTAATGTTGATAGTTAACAATCATAGGCTATTTTGATTTTTTTAACTCTTAAGCACAGGGTCAGGACACTGTACGTTGTAATTCTTTGTATAGACTGAAAATATTTGTAGAAGAAAATCTTATTTATCATGTGCTAATCTCCAGTTTCCATAATAAATTCTAAACACCAAAACTAAACAACGACTGATGTTGTTAATTCAGACACTCCGAATGAAATGCACCACATGGCATCTTGTTTATTTTTTTTCCTCCGCTTCTTCCTCAATCTTATCTATCTATAGATAAGATTGAGGAAGAAGAGTATACTCTACTGAAGCAGAAATACAGTGTAAATAATATAAGAATTGGAGGGGGGAAAATCACAGAAAAGACATTAATAAAATGCTTCCTCTCTGGATGCAGATTGTGGATCTGAGTATTGATCTGGCAGCTGCCTCATTCTTCCATCCATCCCTCCATCCATTTCCTTCCTTTTCTGACGTTATCACCCTTCATCATGCAGTTATCAGTTTATTTCTCCCCACATTTCCTTCCTTATTTTCCCTCCTCATCACTCCTCTTCAGCCATATTCACCTGTCAAAGTGTGTGTTCGTGTGTGCTTGTGTGTGCACACTGCCTGGCCAATGGTCAGAGGAAAAGACTGTCCGTATTATAAATTACTCCTCAGAGATAGGCAAATGACAAATAGTGAAAGTGAATGAATGTGTGTGTGTATCTGTGTCCAAGCTTTCATGTCTGCACAGACATATTTTGTTTTTCTGTGAGCCAGGAAGTGTGCTTGTTTAAGTATCTTTTTCCATCTCTCTATCTGTCTCTTGGGCCAATTTGCAGTCTGAGGGCCACCTCAGTGGTAAATATCACTAGGCAGACATCCTGGGTAGAGTTATGGTTAGAGGGGCGAACACATGGTGGCTAGACCCATCCATCGAGGGGCAGCAGGAGGGCGGCCATCCTGGTAATTACCAGAGAAATGTTCTTGTGACAAGCGTATGTGAGTGAAAGAGACAGAGAGATTTTTAGGGAAGTGTTGTTTTTGACAAGACTGTAAGGACGGCTGGAAGCCATTTGTTCTGCCACAACACTGATTAGGTGTCACCAGGAGTGAGTCTGGGAGAGAACGCCACAGAGAAGTGAGTAAGAGCACTTCATAAAAAGACATGCTGTTTACACAATGTCTAATGACCCCCTTCTGGACCCATCCAGACCACCATCTTCTCCACATCCCTCTATTCTTATCATACACTCTTCCATCAAGTTCCTCCCCTTTTGTCTCTCTTCTGTACCTGCTCTGTCCACATTTCTGCTTTCTTTTTTCTTTCCCCCATGCTCTGTCCCTTCTCAATCCTCAATCAAAACATTTTTGTTGCTCAGTGAGGCAATAATTCCTTACCCAGGATTACTCATGTATAACCTCTCGCTCCCTCTCCTTCTCTATCTCTCGCTCCATCTCTCCATACGGGGCATGTCATTTAACATGCCTCCAGTCACCTCTCACAGTCAGGAAGCTCATCCAACCAGTCATTCTCCATGCCCATTGTTCCTAAATGAGGGCCATATGTGCTGTGGCCAGCACTGGTCATAAAGAGAGAGACACACACACACACACACACACACACACACAAGCCAGTGGTGATGCCAGTGTCTATGGGTGAATGTGTGTGTGTGTGTGTGCGTGCATGCGAGCGTGTGTGTGAGACTGTCACCCATTGCTCTAAACAGTGTGTGTGTGTGTGTGTATGAATCATTATTGTGCATGTCAGCGTATGAGTGATTATATGTGAGTGTCTGTGTATGTGTGCCTGTCTGTGCGTTTCTGTGTGTCTGTCTGTCTGTCTGTGCGTGCGTGCGTGCGTGTTCCTATGGCCACAGTAGGGTGCAGCCGATGGAATGTGTGTTTCTCGGCAGGACCAGTTTGGCCATTATTATTAAACATCTGTCCGCTGCACATTAATTCCCCCACTCTGACGCATCCCTCTCTACCCAGGGATCACTTAATTGAAATCCATAATGACTCTTTCTTCTTTTCTCTCCTACACTAAGTGAAGTGAGGCTGGAAAATACATTCTAGACAAAAGTGGAGGTTTCTATCAGCTATTATCAAATATCTGTCACCTTTTCTCATATTTTCTTTTATTGGCATGACACTTTCAAAGTACCACAGAACATCTCGACTTAGTGGGAAATATTTCACCAATAAACCAAGTTAATATGTTGAATTGTGATTAAATACATAGTTGACAAAAGATTGATGTTTAGATTTAAATTTAGATCCAAAAATTATAGGGCCTGTCTTTCTCCATCCCCTGGCTCTCATTTTTATGGCAATACTATATGTCAATTTAATGCCAATTCAAATTTCTATACAAATAAATAAATGCATACATTGTAGTAGGATATTTCTTTCATTTAAGAGGAAGGAAATATTAATTACAAAAAATTCTCCCTTGACATTTTCTCAATAGAACAGGTTTTTTTTTTCTGGGAGGACGCCTGTGAGAAACTTACCCAAAGCCCTCTCCAGTTAAAGGCAATATATGCAAATCATTAGATAAATACAAATAGGTTGAGAATAATCTTAATGTTCATTCAGACAAAGACTGTGGTTTGTTTCTCCAAAATAAGTTTAGTGTTTCTGTTTAATAGACTAAAAGCACTGTTTTAATTAAGTTTAATTAAAGTTTAAGTTTTAATGAATCTTCTTTATAGGGGAAAAGGTAAAGGGTATAGGGTAATTCAGGGTATTTTCACCCAGGCCTTCTTTTCCCAGTTGTTGTCCTCCAGACAATTAAATTCTGGGCAAACTCCAGAAAGTGATTAAAACACTTATAGTTTGAGCTGATGTCATCTGTGTGACACTAAAATGTTACTGAAAATATGAAGTATAGGCCCTCAAACCAAAAGCTCACCTCAGGCTTAAAAAGGCCCAAGGCTGGTCCTGGTCTTCAAAACTATGCAAATTTGCAAATGGCTCCTTCATGTTTTCCACCTGCTGTTACTTTTTACAGTGGCAATGCTTTTAAACCAATTTGAAGCCATCTCTTTTTCCCTCTGCACCCCATCCCCTCCCTCCCGCCTTACCTCATTCCCCATCCTAATATCCTACTAATGGATAAAAACTATGATTGTGCCGGTAGAGGAGAAATATCATACCTTTATTAGCTCACCTACGTATACCCGCACAGAGAGAGAGAGAGAGAGAGAGAGAGAGAGAGAGAGAGGGAGAGAGAGAGTAAGTAATGAATTGAACATTGTGTAAAATAGTTTAATGCAGGGGTGGTTCATCATTATTTGTGGCGGATTGCGTGCAGACAGGGGTGATCCATTAGTGTGGTCGTTTCCATCTGTGTATGTATGGTGTGTTTGTGAGTGTGTGTATGTGTGTGTGTGTGTCCCACACAGAAGGACATTCGCTGCTGCCGGCCCCACTGTCACCATGAGAGATTCATCACCAGACACACACACACACACACACACGCGCGTGAGCTACAGTACACATGTGGCATTATTGTTCCATCATTACTCCTCTCATTCTTCTTTTCAACAATTTGTCATTTTGCTGTCTGCGTTGACACACACACACACACAAATATACACACCGATTCATATGGCAGCGTTTTCTGTGTAGATGGTCAAGGCAAGAATTACAAATGTTAAATTGGATTTTCTCAAAATCTAAATGTAATGAAGCCAAAATAGAAAATAACATTTTTATATTCCAAACATGAAACTATAATTTGGGTGCAACTTAAATTTGAGTGGGACAAATATTCAAATGTCAGTGTTGTTCTTCTGATACATTTTTATATAATTGTAATAAGTGGAAGGTGAGTTGTACATTTTAAAACATGTCTAAGGAAACTGGTAAGAGGTACAATGACTTAGAAAAGATTTTAAAGAAGAGAATACAATAACTGTGCAGCCGCAGCTCAAATTCAAGTTTAATTTAAAAAACAGCCGTACACATTGGAAACAAAGGCTCAGTGAATGTAGCTGCAAGAGTTTCTTGTAAGTTTCTCTTATGTGGTAGCAATTAATTTCTTTATTACATCTGTGTCATTATTAAACTTTTAATATCGAGCAGGGGGAAAAGAGAACAGCAATCAAAGAGGAAGAGAAACGAGCAAAGATAAGGAGAGACATTTTGAGTTGCATGATTGCCACATCTGATGGTCAATCCTTCACCCCCACATATCCACACTCACAAATCACATTTCTCCTTTCAAAATAAAACCCTCAGTAGTTCAATAGGATGTAGTTTTTTTTTTTTTTTTGGGACTCAATATTGGAGAGGGAAAGTAAATCATCCAGTGCCTACTCTGATCATGGCAGGGTGTAGCCGTATGCATCTGAGGATTCTCCGTCTTTCCCCCCTCTGTAGCAGTTCACCACATACACTTCACTTGTTCTTTTCATCTGCCCCTACCCATCCCCTTTTACGCTCATCTCGAGCTCTTGTTCTGATTTGCGTCTGACTTTTGCTTGCTGGTTTGTATTACGTACTAGCTTTTTCTTTGTCTGCCTTCGTTTTTTAATTTCTTTGATTTCTTTGTCTCTCTCTTCTTACCTCTGTTATCTCTGTTTCCCTCTCTGTCCTCCCTTGCATCTCTTTTGTAATCTCTTTCCTTAAACAGACATGCTGCACCCTTCTGTCACTTCAAGCACAAATGACACACATACAGTAACATGTCAACAGTGATGACAACAAACTCTACGACGAGTCTTATGGGAATCGTAAACATGGATTTAATTTCATACTTTTTAACTATAACATGATCACCTGAGAAATCCCATTTAGGAACTGTATTGCCAAGCTATCGCGATATCCAAGACATTGACCTCAACCAATTGTTTTGGAGAACAACTTTGCACATACTTCCAAAGGACCCAGTTGTTTTTGCTGCAATTATGAAAGTTTGAACACACACACACTCTGTTGCTTTGGTGTGAAGTATAACAAACCATTAGCATGCCTATGTGTTTGAGTGTGTATGTCCTGTCACCACTGCAGCAAGTCTATTTCTCTTTGCTCCCAGCTAATTGGTTGAACTGTCAGAGAGACAGGCTAGAGAGGTGGCCAGACCTGACAGTGTGTGTGTGTGTGTGTGTGTGTGTGTGCGCGTGCGTGCGTGCGTGCGTGCGTGCGTGCGTGCGATGTCCTCTGGCATGCCTCAGAGAGCTAATCATAACCACACTGCAGAGATTAATGAAGTCAAGAGCAATCAGCCCTGCCACACAAACAGGGACACACACATGCACACACACACTCATACATGCACACACAGGAATATAGTGGTTCTGGCTCAGATACACTGGACCTTGTTTAGTTGAGGCATGTGGAGTGACTTAATGATTGATTAAATCTCTTCTTGTGTGAACATCTGCACCTACATATGTTGCTATTGTCAAATTTCTGTTTTGCATGATTGTTTAACTAGTGTTCAGCCCCTCCAGTGTTTTTTTTTGTTGTTGTTGTTTTTTTAAAATTCTGATGCAATATTAAAACAGGGCAGGGAGATGTCCATGTTTGGCTTTCACTATACATTTAATCAAAAACATCTAATGCAGGGGTTTTGAAATTCTGCGACTGTGGGCCTCCCCTCAGACAAGGCTTGGAAAAAGGCACCCTCACCCCTCTTTAGTTCACTTGCTTAGTTTTCCGCAATTCCTGGATGCCTGTGGGATCATGATTATGTTATTTGATCCCATACTCACTCAACAGTTGAGCCAATCTAGTGCCTTCGCTGATACATGATACATGAAGAATGGGGTACCTCTACAGAACTTCAACAATATGTTGAAGCCTCTATGTCATTCTTTTTGAAGTAAGCTTGATCAAGGAATTGAATAGTTGATTTACCAATAATTTGTGGAGCTACAACCTCAAGAATGAGTGCTAATTACCAATTCACTTTATCTGAGACACAGACCAATACCAAAGTCACTCTCAACAGCCATCATCTCAGTGAATGGTGACTGTTTCCTATGATTGAGCAGGACAAAAAGGCTCCTATCCATCTGTCTGTCACGTGTTATAGACGAAACAAGAGATAGAACTTAGCAGTGGTCCCCCATCAGGACACTTTAACCTTTGTAAATACCTGCTGGCACTGCTGTGTCTGCTGAGTCACTCAGTCATGGGACTGTCAACACCAAAAAGTTGAGAATGAAGCACCAACAGCCAGAGGCTGTGCCAGCTATGTTAACCACCTCACATTGTTTTTAAGACTGGGCTTTAAGCAAGCGGTAATGGCAATGGACTAGCTGGGGTTGCATCTGCATTTCAGCCAGGAGGTTCCTCAGTGATGCCACAGTGATGACATCACCTGCGTAGGCTGCAGGAAACACCTTGTGGTAAAGTTATGTTTCCCAAAACTGCCATCTGCCATCCCCTTCAGTCCTTCAGTATCTGGGCACTAGTTACCGTCTGATGGCAGCCGTGACTGTAACACCATGCCAGCCACTGGATCAAATCCCAGACTGATACCAAAACCAGACCCCACTGCTAAAACAGCCATCATCCCTGTGGATGGATAGAGCTGTTTTTTCTTGAACTATCTTGTAATTGCTTGTCTTTTATCTGAACAGAGAGAGACAGAACAAAAGAGAAAAGGGGAGGGGGCGGTAAAACGTACATTACATTCCTCTGTTTTAGAGCAGGGGACTTTCAGCTCCTGAAGACCTTGACCTTTGGCCCCGATGGGCCTCTGTGCCTGATTCACAGGCTACAGAGGCCGTGTGTGCACATGTGGGACTGAACATTACATTTTTTGCTCTTAAGTGCATCTAATGTGAGTATTTGTGTTTGTGTTGCATTCAAAGTGGAGAATTATTTGGGGCTATGCCCATGTTTTGCAATGTGTGGCTGTAGGACTTCACACAACCTTGATCAAACAAATGAACTCATCCATTGTCCAGCACACAAGGTGTATAGTGGTGAACCTTTCATTCTAGACATCATTTTAAAAAAAAACACATCAACTAATCTATAAGGAGGGATAAACCTGAAGGGCAACATAAATGTTTTGACCCTTGAATGTTGGATGTTAATTAAGCCATGTGAGTGTGACAGGGTATTGCTCAATCTTAAATAACCCTGTTTGGCAGTTTAATTTTGAATCCTTTTCAGTGTGTTTATCATATTAGACACTGTGTAGTGGTGGCCACATTATGCTTTCTTTTACACAGGCTGTACTTGACCCTGGTCAGGCTTTTGAATCTAAAATACCTACTGGTTGCCAGTGACCACACTATAACACGCATCAACACCCTTGCATTTGTGTTTCACTGTGTGTGTCCAAAGAACTTTGACTGGGTTTGGCCTTTGGCCATTATCCCCACTGATAGATTTGTTTTTCCACTCCCATTTACCGCATACTGATCACCGTGATTGGACGATTACTTTAAAATGTTTTTGTAAAGTATGTTGTATAAATGTAGAGGTAGTCTACTGAATTGCTCCAAATAACGTATCTAAATCATTACTTAATATAGCTACCATTTTGTTTTGCAGGTTATGAAATAAAACTAAATTTAACCCCCAACTCTCATTTCATTAGTTTTATAATACTAGTACTCCAACTTTTAAATTGAATTCCCAATTTTTCCTTTAACTACAGAAAACTCTAATAGTGGGCATAATGTAATCAGAATACTGTAATATAGTTAAATAGTCCATTACAGTCTCACTCTGCCCACTCACATACAAAAGCCTCATTCTTCACCGAACCAATCAACTTTCAAATCAACAGAAATCAGCCCTGGCCACAGGTGACTGGCCTGGCCAAATAGCCTTCTAGTGTGTGTGTGTGTGTGTGTGTGTGTGTGTGTGTTGGCTTACATGATTTAGATAGAGGGCAAGGGTGTCCAACACTAAAGGTACCATGATTGCACTTAGCAAAGTGCCTACATTTCTTATTTCTGTTTACATATTATTTCCCATCCAAACAGATTACTTGGCATATTTTTCAATATATGTTGTATTTATTATAATTCCTCTAGAGCCACAAGCAAAAACTTGTCAGACAGAGGACCCTTTAAGGTGCGATGTGTAAGATAGTTGATTGTTGAGTCTTATTCCCAGGTTGTCAAATATTGACGCCTTGGGTTGGTGGCGCGTCTGACCTACCAACCCAAAGCATAAGTATTAGCTGTCATTTAAAATAAAGGCATAAAAGCCCCCCCAAAAAACTTTTAAAAAAGAGTAGCATTTTTATTCTTTATTCAGATCCCCATAGCTGCTAAGGTAGCAGCTAGTCTTCCTGGGGTCCACACACAATAAAACATACAAAACAAGATGTATAACACATGTAACATGTCTCAATCGAACATCCTTAAGACAAGCAAAAATCAAATGACAAACTAAACATCACAACACATCAAATTGCATTGAATCATGGTCGTACAGATCTGTTAATTAATGTGGGTTATTGTTAATGTAATTTTTTAGTAGTCTTTTAAAAATTGACTTACGGGCGGCTTCAGTGATTCTGATGGAGATATGAAAGAAGATAGAAATGGTGCCAGGCTGACTGGATTGCCAGCCTTCATTTTTATGTCCAAAATAGCATTGTGAAAGTGAGGTTTAGGGAACCAATCTAAATGCAGATGGTATCATTATTTTATAGCCATTACATTGTGCAAACAACCTTTACTTCATAGTTATATGTTAAAGAAAAAAACAATGTTAAAAAAAGGACCTGAAAAGACAGCTAATCTGAGACTGTACAGAGTAGAAACCAAGCACTTGGGACTAAGACAAACAGTTCATCATTTACAGGCATTCCCATACCAACTGATAGCAGAATGAATGTGTAAAGCTGATGACGATGGGCTTGTCTCTTCACATGTCAGAGGCAACAGCAAAGGTCATTGAGCACGGAGGAAGTATGACGCATTTAGGGAGGAGGAAAACACTAAATACTCCTAAATCCCCCGTTTATTTGCCGCATGGATGGTTAAAAGCTACTCTTAGCCTCATAAAATTAAAACCAAGTGTGCACCGAACTGTGGAGAAGAGGCATGGTTATAAAATGATAGCAAGAAAGGAAGGGAAGAGAAAAATACTTCGAGGATGATGAGGCAAGACAGACAGTGAGATGGAGAGAGAACGGGAGGGAGGGAGGTGGAGAAAGTGTGAAAAGGGAAGGGGAATTGAGAAGCGGTGATGTGCAGCTACAAAACATTCTTTAGCAGAATGAGCTGTCACCTGTACCTCCTTTTCCTGGCGATCTATGGTTCACACCGGCTGCCTTTGATTAATACATCCTACCTAAATCATTGAAAGTTCCCCTTTCCTTCTTACCCATAAAATGCAATACACAACACAAATCAGCCCCTTAAACAGTGAAGCTGGATAACAATCGGAAAATAATGCATCTTACCTGGGCCATCCCAATAAATTGTTCCTTATAACACCCTCCCTTAAACCAAAATCAATTCATCCGCCTCCAATTTTTATTAAAATTCCCAGTAATAAATCTTCCCCCAATGTTTGTTCATCTGTTTTTTGATACGTTTTTATCACTTTCAGTTCTGCTCCAGTGTTTCCCCTGCCTCTACAGCGTAAAATGGGAAAATCTATTTGGGGCCAATAGAACAGTTAAGGAGGTGTTATGGGTGCCTGTTCTTGTGGTGAAAATGGGTGTCAATTTCTGTGTGTGTGTGTGTGTGTGTGTGTGTGTGTGTGTGTGTGTGTGTGTGTGTGTGTGTGTGTGTGTGTGTGT
>JBBPCS010000130.1:3819509-3841279 GCA_037974645.1 Hollardia meadi
GTGTGTGTGTGTGTGTGTGTGTGTGTGTGTGTGTGTGTGTGTGTGTGTGTGTGTGTGTGTGTGTGTGTGTGGACAACGCTGATTGGATTGCAGATTTATAGAAGAGGATTACTGCTGGAGCAGAGAGAGAGAGAGAGAGGGTTTCAGACACTCACCTCTCATTAACTTCCACCCCCTTCACCTCAGCTTGCCTTATTCTCAGTCATGGATAAACATACAAGCACAGTTAAGATGTTGTGTCGATGCGGTCCCTAATTTTTCCACACAATGTCAAATTGATGCTTATAATTTAATTTTAACGGTAAAATGCTGAAGCAGTATTTAAATCATTGTAATTTGCAATTATTTTTTAAAGATGATGAGTTTTTTTTAGGAAGGCAGAGTTTAAAACTCTGTGCAAGATGAGCAGTAGTGGACGTCATGCCAATGAATTATACTGTAATACAACCAAATTATTTAAAACCTAAGGACAAGATCAGATTAATTTCTGTCTCTTTTTTTAATGGAGGAAGTGAATGGGAAGGAAGGGGAATATGGAAATGAAAAGGAAAATGTTGATGAAATACCACAAAAAAACTGAATTGAGAATGCTGACATGGAATAGATGGATAGATAATCAAAGACAGAATGTAAAATAGACAGAAAGAAGCATGCGGGCCAGAAAGACAGAATTAGAGGCAGAGACAGTGGCCACTCCAGCAAACCTGATTATGGCTGGATGTGAATTAGATTCCCTAACAGATGGTCCAGGAGCGAGGCTGTAAGGTGCATCAGCCAGCAGCGAGGGAAGGGAGAGGGGGAGGAAGGAGGGCAGCGGGGGAAGAGAGAGAAGATCAGGCGAGGAGGCAGAGGGGACGAGTGTCAACAGCAGCTGGTGACAATATAGATCAATTAAGTTGAAAACGTGCATCAGTGAAATGTATTAACGGAGGGTCAGGTCTTGCTTTCAAATCATCACTTAATATATTTGAATAATGTGGGAGGACATTTTGTATTTTAACTCATAACCCATGATGTCACTTTCTGTTCTTCACCCAGTGTGTACGCATCACTAATATTCACTGAATGTGAAATATGCTGTTTCTTAATGTATTATTTATAGAATATTGGATGTTGAATTGAAAAGTGAGCAGTGAATTCAGCCTGTTTTGGACAGATTTTCTCAATTTTTACAGATGTTCATTATTGTGAGTACCTTGGCTCTTCTTCTGCCTCTCTCTCCATGTGATGGATAGGTGTAAATCATCACTATCCTGTAGTGACAGCCCAATTTCCCCAAATCTGATCTGCTTAAAGAATACAGCTTTTACGCTCCTCTCCTCACCTCATCTCTCCTCTCCTCTCCTACATTTCTCTTTCTCCTTTATTCCACTTTTCTCCCCCTCATCACTCATATCGAGCACACCTTAACTTCTGTCTGTTTCCCTCTTCCTCCCCTCCCCTCTCTCTGCCTCCCTCCTGTGTCACATTTGAAAGCCTGTCATATTTACTAGAGTGGAAATCCTCTTTCACCATCTGCTTAATAAAATGTGTTTTTAATCCGATGGGGGATATTTTGTTTTTTTTAAAACACTTTTTTTTTATTATACTTCTGCGCAATTTCATTTGATACAGCACCTTGCCCAGGTCTTTATCTGTCTGAGTATGAGAGAGAGAGTGTGTGTAAGGGAGCTGTATGTCTCACTGTACACCAATGCTCGAATGTTTATGTCTGCGTTTGTGTGTGGATGCATGTGTGTCTGCCTCCATGGCAAGTGACGGTAAGTGTTTTGAAGGGCTGCACCTCAAATGCTCAGCAATGACACTGCTAATCCACACTCACATATACACACACACACACACACACACAGAAAGGTAGACGAACACTCACCTTGGTCAATGACCTTTTCTTTTATAAATGAACCAGCCTACAATGTATATCCCTTATACCCCTGCACAAACATTAAATAAGCAGTATGAATACCTGTTCATCAAATTTATTCTGCATATTGTAAATTGCAATTATATATTTTCATGAAAAGGAGAATTTGTATTTTCATGTTTGCCACATGCAGTATCTTCTAGAAGAGGTTGCATTCAGTAATTTTATTGATTTCCACTCTTCAGCCTTAAAAAAGTCCCAATGCAGTAATTTATGTATTTGATTTCCTAAATAAATACCTGAATATAGCTGACTGTGAACTGTACTCATGATGTGCAGCGTACTGGATGTTTCAGAGGTTTGAAGTGCTGTTCTTACAGTAGACGACCACCTTTACAAATACAATGACAAGCAGCAGATAAAGGAGACAGAAAGAGGGGCAAGGAGAGGGAGAAACAAAGACAGAAGTAAGGGGGGAGAGAGAGAGACATGGTGACAAAGATAGTGCCTGGCAGCAACACACTTATCAGCCCCTGCTCCACGAGAAAATGACCTAAATCATCAAGATTCCCATCTGACGCACACACACACACTCTCTCTCTCTCAACTCACAAGGTTAGGGGTGCACTGCCTTAACGTTTTTGCCCTGAACAAGCTCAAACTCTCCCATCTTTTTTTTCACTTCATTAACTGGATTCAGACTCTCAAATCTAAACAGACCAAGCAAGCCTTAACTGGAAAAGAAATCCCCTTAAAAATTTGGAATATAGTCACCAGAAGTGAACAGACCGGGAAAAAAAAGAAAACAGAAGAAGGAAGTTCATGAAACAGTCTTAACAGCAGCGCTCTGTGATGATTACAGTCACATGAGATACATTGATATGATATCACCAAACTCAACATGATATTCCTGAATGGTGTGCTGCCCGCAGCTTGAAAAGCGCATAATTCTTAATCAATCGTGTTTGGCTGAGCCTGCCCTGTGTGTGCCATCACTCACTGTTTACCCATTCACATCCACAGAATGGTGTGTGCGTGTGTGTGTGTGTGCGTGTGTGTGCGCGTGTGTATAAACTTTATAAACCCCAGTGTATTATAACAGCTTTAGCCCCACTGGTGTGCCTCTATAAGTCTTACCCAATTCATTTCACACCTGTGTATGTGTTTGTGGATAGTTGTGCACAGCAAACATGTGTTTTGGTCTGTGTTTGTTATATTAAAATTCATACCTAGAAAGAATATTTCTAAACACACACAGTGACAGACACTCAGAAATATAGACACACACCCTCACACATTTCCTCTCCTCTGTCGGTCTTTACAACCCGACAGCCCATTGGGCAGAATGTGTTTTAGCCATTATCACATTGATTGTATGTAATCAGGGGTTTATTCTGCAGCCAATGAAGTGAATTACAGGTTTCCTGCCCGACTAACACTGTAACAATTGATCTGCTCCCTGGTGTGTGTGTGTGTGGGGGGGGGGGGTATAAGGTGGTGTGTGTGTGACAGGGTGTGGATGCACAAGAAAGACGAGAAGAGAAGAAATGAGTGTGTGTGTGAGAAGTAGAAACGACTGGAGAGAGTGAGAGATTGAGACCAAAAGAGAGGGCGAGAAAGAACTCAGTAGGAGGGAGAGTGGTTTAGATTGACTGTCGCTGCGTGAGTTTTTATTTCTTATTTTATTCATTTTTCCCCCTGAAAACAACTATAATCATCGACCTACTGTGAGTCTTTGGAGTTTAACTCAAACACGCACACTCACACAAACACACACTAACTCTACACAGCCTCACACAGATTATTTTCTCTCTGTGCTTCTCTGCCTTTAAACTCTGCACACACCTTACACAATGCACATGTAAAACCACGGAATTAATTACTACTTACCTGGAAAATGGCAGACATGAAAAAAAGATTTTGATTTTTCTTTTTTGTATGTTTACAGGTAATTTTGTTTTTTCCTGCCACCAAAAAATAGAATCGATGTAACTCTTTATGCACAACAGCGGTTTTTATCCGATTTGTTTGGCTAACAAATTTAAGTGTGTTTTTTGGACGTGAGCGTGCACACTCACCATTGCATGTATCGGACTAACAAGCTGACAAACAGTTCAACAACCCTCCACAGATAGGAGGCCACTGAAAAGGGAGTAAAATAGAGATAGAAGTGGAGCAAAGAAATAAAAATAAATAGAGGAGTGTGAGGGCTGAAAAAGCAATTCAGTCTATTGATGAAATCGTTCTATTTATTTGGCTATGGAAATGTTAATGCATTTTTTTTTGTTGCTCCAATCCTCCTCCTTACTCCGTTCTTTAATTCAATGTATTTTCTTTTCTGTATTCCATCCTTCCATCACTTTCCCAAAGCATTGCCAGTATCATCTAGATAGAATTGTGACGGATTTTCTCTCTCTCTCTTTTTTTTTTCTTTCTTTTTGCTTATTGGACTGTGTTCTTATCAGCATCGAGAGCACAATGCTTGGTGTGATGGAAAGGTATTAGCCAAACCGTGGTAGCTACGTTGTCAGCACTTCTCCCTTCTCTGTCTCTATTGCTACCACTTCTCTTTCCTCTCTCATCTTATCCTTCTCTTCTCATTTTTATCGCTTTTTCCATTGGAATTTGATTTTAAAAATATTGTCAGGGCAGTGACATGCTTCTTTCCACTACACCTACATGAACTGGAGTTTGTCAAGGGGTCGTCAAATTCATTCAAATTCAGGTTATGAAGAAACTGAATGTTATCTATACCTCTGATGTTTTAGTGGTAGGGAAATGTGAAAATGATACCCAGACTGTTCGTTTCAAACTGTACTGACCTCACAACAGCTTACACTGCTCCATTTTCCTTTCTCTTCTCTTCTCTTCTCTTCTCTTCTCTTCTCTTCTCTTCTCTTCTCTTCTCTAACCTGGGGCGGGACAAGAGCTGTTTGGAGTTTTTTCAGTTTATGGCCGCCATCTAGTGAGGCAGTTGCACAAAGATTGTATATAATAAAAGATTGTGGGTGCACACTGAAACACAGACCAAAGGAGCACACAGCGAAAAGCACAGAGACACAGAGTGAGGCAGAGAGTAGTTGCTCTAATACAATGATTGTATGTTTGTCCCTGCCAGTTGTCGGGGCGCTGCATCAGCCCACCGCTCTAATGACAGCTTGTCATACTAAAGTGGCCCACCTTCCTTCAAAACACACAGGAAGAAAGATTCTTCTTCCTCCTCTTTTTTCGTTTCGTTATTTTTTAGACAACATTCTATTCTTGCTGTTGTTCTCTCTCTACATATTTATCTCTCTTTTGTGAGTCACTTTGCCATCCAAAAGTATGAAATGAGAAAAAGACAACAGAGACAAAGAAAATGACAGGGATCGAGGTGGAAATGGAGACAAGAGAAGGTGGTAATCTTTCTGGGGTGTGTGGGGGTGTGTGTAAATAAACCTGCTGAATATTTGATGTCTGCAGGAACTAAACACTTTCAAAACAAATACTTTTGACCCCTTGCACTGGCTGTTTGTGAAACACCATGTGTGGTCAATCAATGGGCACTAATCGTTAAATATAAATCTACGTGAACTAACTGTTATGTACTTCTAAGAGCTGAAAAAAACTTTTTGTAACTCCAGAAAAATTACACTTTGGATGAAAGTGTTCACCAGTTAGCTGTCTTTTTGTTTGACGTTGCACATGTGATACTGAATTTAACCTTTTATCTACTTTGGTAAGTGAATATGTTTCTGTCTGAAACTGCACAAAAATCCAGCAATAAAACAAAAGAAATAATACTAACTTACCTCATGACATCTAGTATCTAGCTGTGTTCATGTAGTGTGATGATTTATGACATTTTGAGAAAAAAGAAGCTTCATACCATTTGTTATATATAAGTTTAATAGTTTAGTTAATTCAAAGAAGCAAAAATCTCTTATATGTCACAATATGGTGCTCTTGCACTAAGGTGCATCTAAAATGTAGAG
This sequence comes from Hollardia meadi, assembly GCA_037974645.1. NCBI lineage: Eukaryota > Metazoa > Chordata > Actinopteri > Tetraodontiformes > Triacanthodidae > Hollardia > Hollardia meadi. The sequence continues at coordinate 3,825,345 of JBBPCS010000130.1, forward strand.
CATATGAAGAAACTGAAATGCAGAACTCCTTTTCTTTAACAGAATTAAGCAAAACAGGTAATACTATAATCTGATTTCTGTTCTCCTTTTTTGTATTTTACTGTAATCAACTTATAACACACTGCTCACTTCTTCGAGCCGCTCTTAAAAATACAAAAAAAAGAACACACACTAAGCCTTTCCCTCTCTATATAAATCTCTTTAAATACCTAAAAACATAAAGAATTGATAAAAAATTAGACCCAGCCCCTTCCCTCTCTTTCTCTCTCTCTCCACACTCATCTGAAGAGCAGGCAGGCACAATAAGACTGCTCTTTCAGCACTGAGCCGTAGTTACATGGTGCCATAATTATACTGATAACATACATACATAAATGCATTCAACCTCTCGCTCAGCACAGTGCACTGACTGTGATTTCTTAATCTTCTTTCCTCTTCTCTTCTCTGCACGCATGTCTTCTTTTTTTATTCTTTTTATTCCTCCCCCTTTGACTGCCATTTTTTTCATTTATAAGCAGAGAGAGAGAGAGAGAGAATACATAGAACAGATGTGAGGAAGGGAGAAAAAGATGATAGAGGAAATGAGAGAGCAAAGAGGAGGAATGGAAAGAGATAGATGAGAATTTGAGAGAGAGAGAAGGGGGAAAAGCAGCTGAGATCTTTGGCACTTAAACTCTTTCACTTAATGGTACTCAGAGGGATTGACGGTCGAAGGGAGGGGGCACAAAAGAGCATAAAGAGTGAAAAAGGAAAGATTAAATAATCACCATCACATCATCTACTTAAATAGGTCTACTCTCTTTTTTCTGTCTCCACTGTGTTTTCTGTACATCTGCTAGAACATAGACAACCCTGTGCGATCTCATCATCCCATCATTCTTTATTTCTTCCTTGGTTCCATTCTTTATCCCTCCGCAGACTCCGTTCATTTTTACCTCCTTTGCTCTTTCTTGATTGGTGTCCAAACCTTTTTCACAGTTCCCCATATTGCAAACTGAAAGCATACCTTAGCATCAGATAAATGGATTTATAGACATAGTTGAATACCACAAAGCCACGATTAATGGAGTCACTGAATTAGAAGGACCTGCACGGAGGGGAGAAGAAAGAAGAAATAAAATGTATGATGAAAGTGTGTGTGTGTGTGCGTGTGTGTGTGTGTGTGTATTATACAATATAAATGTCATGTCACTTTATGAAAGGAAAATAGACCTTAAAAAAAGGGCTGGATTTCTGGTAAAAGAGTGTTTTTACCTCAGAGTACCTGTGCAGGTTTGTCTCATCCTGCTGCTCACACATTAAAGTTCTTCTGCACATTAAAAGACAAACAATTCAGACATAAACTGATTTCTGCCGTCACTGCAGCCATGTCTTCTCTCCCTCTTTCTGTCTGGCTCTTGTTATGTCTGCGTGTCTGTCTGCTTACCTGATTTCCTCTCTATATCCACCCCACCCTTCCCTCTCCCAACCAGCTCTCCATTCTCCATCAAGGCGCTGTCTGTGTTTTATGGGTCCCTGTAGAACAGGGATCTTTTACAGGCCGACTGGACTTTAGAAGCCCCTCGTTTAGCAGCATCCTGCCTTAATTAAAAACCCCTTTTGTGCTTTCTGCCTTTTAACAATAAAAAGGCAGAGAATGGAGGGAGGGCAGGGTGAGAGAAACAGAGTGGAAATGCAAAGAGGAAGAGAAAGAGAGAGGGGAGAGAGATTGAGTTAGAGAGAGAGAGAGATGGCACTGAATAGGAAGTGATAGGAAGACAGGTAGATAGATAGTAAGGTAGACAAAGGGATGTATGGAGAGATATGGACAGAGAGAAGATAGCTGTTAATTACAACTGCCATTAACAAGACACCAGTCAGCCTCCTCAGGGAGAGGAAGAAGGAAAAGCAGGAGAGGAGAGGGGGGAAATGGAGGGAAGCAGAGTACCAAAAGGAAGAGACAGCAGACAAGAACAGGAGATGAGGAGAGGAATACAATAATACCTAAGCACTGGTTGGAAGAGAGTTTTTTTATTTTTAAACACAGTTTTTATTGCATGGCTTCTCTTAACTTCTTATTCTATATCTGTCAGTGTATGCTTGAATATGGCCATTTATAAATCGGTGTGTTTGTGTGTGTGCGTGTGCATGTATGTGTGAAGCTGTCTTTGGGATGATTGAGCAGAAGAGAGGCTGCTTACTGATTACCTTCGTGTAGAACAAGCTGCTATTGACTGGAGAGTGACGGATGACCGTTGGCCTAGGGCATGTGTGTGTGCTACTGTAGATGATTCTCTGCTACTGTATTTTACACACAGTTCCCCAAATGAACCACAATCTGTTTATTTTTTATATTTAAGTATCCTACTCTCCCTCAGCACAACTCTCTCTATCGTTTCTCTCAAAAATAGCAGGTGATGGAAGGATTGTGCATGTACATCTGCATGTGTGTGTCAGGCTCAGTGAAAAACTGTAAATCCATCATAAAAAAGTGACAGTGAGGAAATACGACATCAGAACAAATTGTTGCTATAATTGCACTTTCAAAAAAGTCTTTCCTTGAACGTTGCCTTAACTGTATCTATTTTTCTTCTCCCTTTTCTAACCCTTTGCTCACTTGTTTTTCTCTCTTTTCTTTATAAATATCCATCATATTCTTACATTTTACACATGAGATTTTGCTGTAATACTTTCCTCGTCTTTTTCTTCTTCTTCTTCCATTTGTTCCTGTCTCACTCCCTCAGGCTTCTCTGCAGAATGTCCAGTAAGGAGCGCCACCTTGAGTCCAACTGTCCGTCCTCTTATATAAAGACTGAGCCATCTAGTCCTGCCTCCCTGACTGACAGTCTAAACCATCACTCCCCTGGTGGCTCCAGTGACGCCTCAGGCTCCTATTCGTCCACGATGAACGGCCACCCCAATGGCTTAGACTCCCCAAGCCTTTATGGCTCAAATGCAGGGCCATTGGGTCCTGCTGGCGGCCCTGGATCAAAGCGTTACGAGGACTGTTCGTCAACTATTGGGGAAGATTCACAGATTAAGTGCGAGTACATGTTGAATTCAATGCCCAAGAGGCTGTGTCTGGTGTGCGGGGACATTGCGTCAGGGTACCACTATGGAGTGGCATCCTGCGAGGCCTGCAAAGCCTTCTTCAAACGCACAATCCAAGGTTGGCTTCCATTTTTACTTTCTGTCTATATTTATCTCTCTGTTTGTCCTGTTTACATTTCTGTCTCTTTGTCTGTCTCTTGCTGTATCAGGTCTACCATCAGAGTTTTGCTTTCATTCTGCCGATAATTTTTTCTTTCTGTTTTGCCTCCTTCCTGTAGTGGCTCTGTCCTTACCTCAGCCTCTTAAAAATTGATGTAACAAAAAATTTGCAAGTCTGTGTTGTTTTGGATTAATATTTCCTCCAAATTCATATTTATGAAGTAATGAAAGTACATCAAAGGTCATAAAGATATCACAACTAAAGAACTTATTACAGGTTTTGCTGCTGCAGACACAATGTCCCAAGTTAAAGGAGAAGAGTGTTTTCTTATTAAAAGTAAAGGCACCGCCAGAGAAATATTGCCCAAATGTCACCTTAAACGACTATTTTTTTAAATGAAATGCACATGCATAAACACACATAAAGTGTACTCTGTCGCACATGCACATACATCTGAGTCATTATCCTAGATCCAGGACATTTGATAGAAGCCCCAGGCCAGATACGAACCCAGATTTTTATATGGCACATGTATCCTCCTCTGTGTGCTTAGTGAGCCACCAGGACACCCACCACAGTCTATTTTTTCCTCTGTCCTTTACCATTTCTCTTCCTGTCACACATGCACATACACACACTCACATATAAGCATCCAATCAAGTCCATGCATACACACCGATTCCGAAACACACACCCCTTTCAACCTCAACCTTGACCTTTTCTTCATCAACAGCAAAGAGTAATTTCCAGGTAGTGTTTGCATTCCCAGATCTAGCTGCTTATGCTTCACACGAAGCGTGTAAGCTATAAGCCTGTTGTCTAGGAGATAACAAAATGTCAGAAGAAGGTCAGAGGTTACGTCTGGGGGTCAGGAGTTCAGAATAGGAGGTAGAGGAGAGGAGGGATAGAGCAGTAATCCACATGATGAGAAGAGTACCAGGAATTAGGCTCAGTAATCCTTTGCTTGTCTCTTGTTAGGGATAGGAGTAGTCCAGGAAGTGCACAGGTATTTAGGCTATCCTCTCCAGTTTTATATATACTCAACCTTTCACCTTGATCACCATTATGCCTTTGTTTTACCCTTGTAATCACAACACAGGTCAGTCTTACAGATAACCAATTAGCTGTGAAGCAAGCCAGTTTATTAATTCACCCAGTTCAATGATAACACAACCATAGTAGTTTCACAGATTTTATTTTACTTATTTACACTAGACCTCTATAATAAAGCAACACTAAAGGCTAAAGCTGGTAATATGATGTGCAATTCTCATGAAAGGACCAAATCAGGCCTTCAATACTTTCTGACCTCCTGTCACTTGCTCTTGGCAACATTGGAGCTCTATGGCAATATTATTAGCTTGGGTTTCATGTGATTTCTTGACAATATGAAAAATATATAATATCACCTTTGATAACCCATTAACTATAGGTTCATTGAGCACTTTTATGTCTGGATAATCAGGGAAAAGTAACTGAGTAAATGAGCAGGACAGCCTTCTTGTCAGACAGTACACAACTGCAATAACCAAGCAACCAGTCAGCCAGCCAGCCAGTCAGCAGTCATTGATCCATTGAGTCAGTCAGTCAGTCAGTCATATCAGACAAGATTCATCTATCTGTCTTGCCATCCATCCACCTACCTGTCGCTGCTTTCTTTTGCCTCCGATAAGCAGCTTTCCCAGTAAAGCCCCAGAGAGAGAGGGAGATGTTGTGGGGTCGAGGTCTTACATCTACTAGATGGTCACCACTACGGAGAGATGACCTGTATGTGTTTATTATGGGATGAGATCAGGACATGGTGCAATCCAGACAAAGAGATTGGAGCACACACATACAGAGATAAAGGCACACACACACACACACAAAAACTCATAGAAGCACATTCACATAGACACCAACAAAAATGAATAGACAGTCACACACATGACTGTGTAATCACAATCACTGTGTATGGGTTTAACCCTTAATTTATTTGCCAAGGCTGTAGTGTCGAAGTTCTAAGTTGACCAATTCCACATGTCGCATTTCATTTTGAGGGCTTGTTAAAGGTCATGTAGGCGAGGACACAGTTACATATTAAATACAAGAGCCCTGTAAACATATAGATATGATGCCATGTTGACAGTGGAGCCTCTGAGTATGTACGACCTTGAAAAGGTTTAAATCACTGCTCGGTCCCAATCTCTCTCTCTCTCTCTCTCTCTCACTCTCACTTCCTCATTTTCATTCTATTTGTAATCCTCCCATCTCCTGTAGTTGACATGTTTCAGATCAGGAAGGCCTGAGTTTGAGGTCATGGGTCAAGAATTTGGCAAACCTAGTCAGAGGACTGTCACGAAAGGTTGCTGAGCAAAGGGAAGGGAAGACATATTAAAAACTGGAGCCACCAGAGGGATTTAAGTCACAGCTATTATTTTGCTTTCTTGATCAAAATAAACATAGAATTCCCTGGATGTGTAATGAGAATTTGCTCAAAGTCGTAATAAACTTAGACCAGCAAGTGCCCAATCTTGAATGGGCACAACTAGAATTTTGCAAGACCATTTTATTAATGAATTTTAGTTTTTTATATTAATGACTGTGCTACAGTTCTATTGTTAATGTTTGTCTGGACGCAGGCTGAGCAGTCTTGGATCCACTAGAACAAATGGGTCATGACATTATCTTTGGCTACCGCATGAGCCAAAGCCATCCAAAGATATGTGTGTCTGTGTGTGGGCTTGTGTTCATCCATGAGTGTGTGTGTATCTTGGCTGGAAAGCACGGTCAGCCTCAGATGGGCAGCGGCAGACATATTGGTATGTTTCAACCCATTAGCCAATAAAACCGCAGGTAATCACCAAAAAAACACCTCCAGCTGGACAGGGAGGAGAGCATGGGGTAGGAGAGGAGGAGGAGAGGAGGTGTGCACACTGGTTTGGATGAAAAATAAGTTAAAACAAGGAATGGGAGAAAGAGGGGAGAAGGGGGAGGGTGTATTGGGCACATGGATGTAGGAAGGAATTAGTGATGTGTGCGTGCGTGCGTGCGTGTGTGTGTGCGTGTCACAGCATGGAGGAAGTGACTCTGGCAGCTGCTGTTTCTGTGGCGTCAGTCCAGCGACACCTGACAACCTGCATCTATCACTCCCTTATTGAGAGAGAGGGATAAAGGGGAGTGAGGAGGTGGGCTAAGTGTGAGAGAGGGAGGGATAGGGCGTCGAAATGGGAAGAGGAAGACAGCTAGAGGAACGAAGAAAGGTGGGTGAGAGCAGGAAAGAGGAAGGTGATCGGGGATGTAGAGCGAAGGAATGTGTGCAGTGAAAATGTTAGTTGGGGTGATCAAGCTGGGATAATTGTTTTGTTCATACTGCCTTAAAGAAAATAAATTCCTCAATACTTAAAATTACTTAAAATTGTGAATATACACATGCATATTTGCATGTTTGCATATTTTGATGTAGAATTGTAAGGGGTGTGTTGGTAAATCACTGGGCTAAGAGAATGTTGCACTCCTCTTAAACCTAACTAATAAAAAGCCAAGGTAGTCAAAGAAAGAAAGCAAATGGGAGGGACAGGCTGACCTGACAAAGTTGGAGGTGTAACGTCAGGAAAGGTAAAAACAAAGACAGCTTAAAGAGCTTGGCGGGCCAAAGAAAACACTAACATTCATAGTACCCAGTCTGTACAATGGTGGTCAATTGTCATGCAGCAGGTGGACATAAGCACACATCTCAAAGGAGATTGCAGGGGATTTGAGGCCCTCATATATCCCCCTCACTCACACACACAAACACACACACACACACAGATACACACAGAAAAACTCACACATTATACATAGAAGCCTCCAAGAACGTCTCTGCTCTAAGCCCACCACAGTGCACAATAAGACACATAAAGGCGCGCACACACACACACACATACATACATGCACAGACAGCTATGATATGCTGATATACATCCTTCTTTTCTAATTCCTACCTCATACCTCTACCTTGAAGAAATATGTTTTTGTCTTTGTCTGAGCATGAAGTCTACAGTCACATTACACACAGGTCACACAGTCCTATGTCACACCTCTATAAGGACCTGTAATGTAGGCCTACAGTATGTAGACCCCTTTCTAAATATGTACAGTCTTTAATATCAAGTACCTTTTACACAAAGTCCACTGCACTTCCAGTTGAAGTAATAGTCACTGTTCAGTTACAGTACTGTAAACCTTAACAAACATTGTCATTTCTGTCATGAGTGTCACTTTAATTAATAAATAATAGGCTACATATTATTATTATTGCCTATTGATGTCCACTTTCACAGCAGCACTCAGCTTGTGTAGCTGTTAGCATTTTTTTTTTTCACAGCGAGGATTTAACACATTTAGCCTTATTGCTACCAGCCCTGTAAGTGGATCTTTACTGCAGTTATCCATTTAGCAGCACTTGCCGGTTTAGCCTTGCACGAACGAACGAAGGTCTTTTACTGACCACCCATTAACCCACACAGATTCTGTGTCATTAGCACATTTAGCCTTAGTGCTGTGTAACTGTCCCTCTTAATTGCTGAATTAATTTGGTCCTCCTGTATCATCAGCATGTAAGGGTTGGGTGTAAGCTAACTAGTCCCATTAGTAGTGTCCATTAGACTGTGAGGGTTACCCCAGCATTTAGCATGTTTAGCCTTTACTTTTACTAACAAGGCTAATTAATGAGCATCTTGTTACCCATTAGGAAGTGTTCGTGCATTTAGCCTTTTCCCAAGCTAACTAGCCCCCTTAATCAGCCCAATAATGAGAAAACATCCTCTCCACAGCAGCAGTCAATAGTAATCACTGTTTACTCTGTTTCAGTGGGAGATGCATTAGCTTGCTGGGGTACTGTAGTTGTCAGTGGGCACGAGAAGAAGGAAACAATGGGTTTCCCAGTTCAAATCTCAACACAGTTCATACTAAAGATAAACAAACCTTCCTAAACAAATAAACCCTTTTAGGCGATTCTGTAAGAAATCCAATGAGCAGAGCTAGGGGAGACTTAAACTTAAAATGAGCAAACAACAGAATACATCAGGGAAAACAGGAGGCACAAGGTCTCAGTTAGACATATAGTGAAATACAGAGAGTTGAAAAATAGTAATGACATAGGACAATATGTATGGAGAAAGATATGGATAAAGTATGGCGAAAGAGGTAGGTAAATATTGAAAACACTGAGATTAATATGCAAATTAAAAAGTATTTTGTCCACAACAAAGAAAAAAGAGTAGCAAAGCAGTCAACAATCCAAGTTAAAAGTGCTCTTAACCTCTAACACTCTCCATGTGTTGTTGTTTTTGCTGCCAAAGATTGTGAAGTCAATAGACTTACATCAGCTAATAATCTTAACCTCATCTTTACACCTTAGTGTTACCATGATTGAACTGCAGCTAGTCACGCAACCTCAGTTTGCTGTAGCAATGATACATGCACATTTATATCCATGTAAAACACACACGCACAAGTGATACATTCATGAGGTTTCAACACTTTGTCATTACTGTATATGGCCAGTATGCCAACAAAGGGCCATCTTAAAAGTCAAAGGTCAAGACTGAGGTAGGGGAGTCAATTCTCATAAAGGCTTATTTTATTTTATTTTATTTTATACATTTGTCTGTCTATCTACAACTATACTTTTTTCTTTCCATAGATGTATCTAAATAAAACATATACTGTATTTATGTTTTTTTCCCATGTCTTCGTGTAGCAGGATATGCTGACTGAGTACTGGTGTCTAACAGGTTAACTGTCCACCTGTCTGTTGTTGTGTCTATATAAAATGAAGCCATTCTTTCTGTCTTCCTCCAACATGTTCACGTGTTACAGGCAACATTGAGTACAGCTGTCCAGCAACCAACGAGTGTGAGATCACCAAGAGGAGACGCAAGTCATGCCAGGCCTGCCGCTTCATGAAGTGTCTGACTGTGGGCATGCTGAGGGAGGGTAAGGGAAAAGGTCTCTTCCTTATCTTTCTCTGTTAACTTTGCTACATGTAGCATTTTAAAGCCTATTAAATATGTTTAGTTATTCGATTAATAGAGGTTGATGCTGATCAGATTAGCAACATCTACCAGACTTAGTAGAGCATTTTGCATTAAGATTGATTGCTAAAGATTAAATAGACACAGAGGACCACTAAAGGAATGCAAGAACAATAAATTATATAATACAGACCAGCCATCCATTCAAACATGGTGTCACTGGTTTATGGCAAATATTCCAAATGACCAAATGATGCTGAACAATGCTACATGTAACATTTTAAAGAAATTGTTAACACTCTTTTTATATACTATATATTTTAAAGACCCCCTCCACTCAAAAATGTGTTTTTCTTATGTTTACATCCCCTAAAATTATTGACCTGGATTATACTGACTTGTATCTGCTCAAAGTTTGTTACTAGAAAAGTGTTTTCTTATTCCTCTACTGAAGGAGGACATGTCTTTGCACTTCCTAAAAATCTGAGATTCAAATGTGCACGGGGTGAGTTAGATTTAGTACGTCACAAACACTAATTTACAAATACTACTACTGCCAATGAGGCAGTTCCCAGGCAAACTTGGTTGGCTGTCAAGATGTGAACCCACTCCAGCATCGTAGCAGATATTATTGTACGTTTCACAACCACTAGCGCTGTGTCAGCCACTGCCAGTTACAAGCTAACAAGCTAATAAACAACATACACAAAAGATGCTAACTACACTTACCATACGTCTGCTAGCCGCTGATTTTGGTGCACAACAGACTCCTCATCTGAGTCTGGGTCTAACTGAGGCTCAAACATGTAAGATTATGGCTGAATCTCTCCCATATTTCTGGTCAACCTTGCGCAAACAGCGGTGGTGGGCGGGGCCAGAGGCCTGTGATTCAGAAATCCAGAATATCTTAATGAGGGAGAAAGCATAGATGTGCTTCCAGCCCCTTTTCGGTTTTTTTTTTTATTAATGTGGGAAAACCATAATAAATTAAATATTAATCATAGCAGAGTATTTTTATGTACTTGAAAACATGTCTTGAGGGGAACTTTAATCTATTTCCATTTACATCATCCCTCTTGTTGCATTGATATATGATGGATTCTCAATAAGATGCAATAGTTTCTGAGTTTCTGTTATTGATTGCCACTGACCACGTCCTTGTTTCACTTAATCTAAATGAGATAAACATAAAAAATGACATCATAATTGCAACACTCACACTCAGCAGTTGTTAGTGTTGTAGAAAACAACAAGAGACATTATCTGCTCCACACCACTTTGATTAAATACACTCACTCTCTCATTTTCACACTCCTTCATTGCCTCCGCCTCGTTCTCTCCCTCTCGTCTGCCCACCTCTGACCTTTCTACTCCCACCACACTTCCAACGATGAAAGGAGGGAGAGGAGTCGGGAGGAATGAGAGGCATAGTGGGAGGGGGAAGGTGGGAGAAAGCTAGGGGGAGGAAGAGAGGGAGAAGAGATTGATTTATAGGAGCAGAGGAGAGGGGCCAGGGGAGGATGAGAGGCAGGGGGAGGATGGTTGAATGAAGCAGAAAGTGTGTGTGTGTGTGTGTGTGTGAGAGAGAGAGAGAGAGAGAGAGAGAGAAAGGAGAAGAGAGGAGGGTCAAGGTTGTAATTGATGGGAGACCTGGCCTACGCCCCCTTCCTTACAGTGGTCAGGGAGCATGCCTCTGCCGACGCCTGCCAGCCCTCCCTCCATCCATTCCTGTCTTCATCTCTCCCTCCAATTCTCCCACTCAGTGTTATTGTACTGTTTCTGTTGCTTCTCTTCTACCTTCCTTCCATCGTTCCATTCTCCTCTTCACTTACTGTTGTCTCCATCCTGCTGGCACCCTGACTCTCATCCATACCTGCTGCTTCTCACCCAAACATTATTGTGTGAAACCATAACCAGTTTTAAGGTAAACAGTTATAGTAAAAACAAATGCACATTTTTATTAGCCCAACAAGATGTTGATAAAAAAAATATTTCATGGGCTGGCAACTTCACATGCCTGGTGTCACATTTCTGACATACAGTATACAGCATGAATTTTATCCACAAAAACTATGACAAAACAGCATGAAATGACAAATTCTCCACAAAAAAATGACACAAATACTACATGAAAGTGTAACTGCAAGCAAACACAGCAAGTGGGATTGATTAGAAAATATTCTCCCTTTTTTTACTGTTACTACAATAAAACTTTCAATAATCTAAATTCCAAAACTGTAACCAAAACTTATTTTACTTTTAGTTTAAAGAATTATTTCTTTCATTCTTCTGACGAAGCTGAAGCTTGTCCATGTCTTCGAAATATTGTTTCTCTCCTTTTTGTCAAACAGCCAAGTGTGTAAAGGGTAGATAACACACAAGAAAACCTCAGAGCTTCAGAGACCTAAACACAAAATTCATAAATATCACTGCCTCCAACAGCCACAGTTTTGCTTTACTGTAAAAGTACGCTCATCTCTCTCCCTCTCCTCTGTCTTTTGTGAGCATACAGACACACACACATACCTGTACACACACACACACACTCCCAACAAGCTGCTGTCGTAGCGTTTGTTCTCCCAGTTGATCTGACATAGGCAGAACCTATGTCTCATCTCCTGTTTTGTCCCACATATGTTTGTGTGGCCACAAAACTGCACACACAAGTGTAAGTGCATGTATTATTGGCAACTCTAACAGTCTCACAGTTCACACAGCTCAGACCGCATCCTCCTACTAGACACAGAAACCACATCGCCTTTGTCGATAAAACTCCAAACAAGACCATCATTTGCATATTGTTAGTGATCATTTCCTTTTAACACCATGCTTTTAGACACATTTTTACGTATCATATTTTTTCGTCACACAGAATCAACAAGAGCAGTAGACATGGTATTGATTTTAACTCTCATGGATGTGGTTTGCCCACTAAGCCAATAAGAGAGCAAACGTATACCTGCCTTTTGTTGCCGTTGCTTCTCTGCTCCATGCACATACATCATCAGCACACACAAACATACGCATGACCGCACGCGCACACACACACACACACACACACACACACCTAGGCCTACATATATGTATACATCAACATGACAGATCACAACTACCCCATTTGTTGTGCTGGGTGTGAATTTAATACAGGGGGTCCCACTCTACATATGAATAAGGGTCATTTGGAAAATTGATACATCCATTTTCTTATATTTTCTCATTTTCACTCTTTTCAAACTGGGAAATATAAAAAAACATCAATAAGTATAAAAGAAGCTAAATGTATCCCTTCAACGCTTTATTTTCGCAGTGTAGATAATCTTATATAATATAATATAATAGATAATTATCGCAGATAATATAATATTTATGGCTATTGCTATTTTTAAAGAACTATTGCATGCAGCAGATATTTTGAATATATTTTCAAACATCTCCGTGAATTATTATTCTGAAATAGAATCCCCCAACTTAAACCGATTATAATGCAGTGGTGTCACTGGAAAGGACTCAGCCGAAAATTTAAACCAAATTAATCACCAATAAAAAACATCTTGTCTGGAAATAATTTCAAACCATATTCGTGACCATATTAAACATCTGTGTTTCGTTTTCAAAACCTTGTGTAGATTATTTCATCCTTGAAGGTATTTTGAGAAATCACATTGAAAGTCATTTTATACTGAACTATAATATATACATCTTACTTTGTTCTACTGCCTGTTGAACTAATCCTTTGCACACACAACATTTAAGAACATTGCCAACTATGTTTCATGCCACCCTTCTGGGTGGAAGCATTGTTGCAGCAGAATTGCATAGATGATGATGGTAAGTGGCTGGATCAGTTAGCATCAGAGCTAACTGTGGTTGTCACGGGCTAGCTCACGGGAGATAGGTGAAGATAAAGTGGTACGGGTGGAGTGTAGTGTGTGTGTGTGTGTGTGTGTGTGTGTGTGTGTGTTTAGATGCTGTAGTTTACCCCTTAGGGCAAGATCTGCCTCAAATTAGCTTTGTCGCCCTGGGAGACAGAGAGGGTGAGATGAAGAGCAAGTGAGGCAGCAAGGAAGCGTGCGTGTGTGTGTGTGCGTGTGTGTGTGTGTGTGTGCGTGTGTGTGTGTGTGTGTCGGAAACAGAGCGGAAAACAGAGCGGAGAACAAGAGGCTAGAGGGTCAGTAAACCAACTCAGACTGGAGCTGTTTCTTTATATGTTCTCTTAAACACACACCTGATCATGTGAACATAAAGACACACACACACACAGGGAATATTGTGTGGAATATTGAATATTTCACACCCAGAGGAGAGCGGAGAAGTAAACTAGCAGGGGGGTAAACTGAAGGAATGAACGGACATGGGGCACCCACCTTCCAATATGTAGCAGCTAATTTCTGGAGCAAGGCAATTAAAAGGGCCTGACTATATTATGAGAACTTCCCCTCTGGCAATCGCTGTCTGTCCATTTTTAATGAGGTCATAATGATGCGTCAGCTGAAGAGCGAAAGGTCACAGAGGCGGGGCTTAAATTTGCTTAGAAAGGTGGGGGGAGGGGGGTATTATTGCTGGTAAAATATTTGATGAAAAATTATGAAACAGGAGCAATTTGAAAGCAATTTTTAACAAACAACGTTTTTATTTTATTTTATTTATTTGACAAGTTTAAAAACTGGAAACATGCAAAGATAATAACACTGTAGCTGTAACTGTTTACTGCTATTTATACACAACTGGGAAGGCAAGACAGACATAATGCATTCACATTCAGCATTAATGTGTAGAATTGTTATGAACAGAAAACAAAACACAGATCAGACATTTAAACATGAAAGCCTTTGGCAGAGGCACACCGTCCAGGAGCCAGCAATATTCAGTATACATGTATACTGTACATATGGTCACATTGACAGATTTGCTCCCTTTCAACATGACAGCTTTGATAATGGCACGTCTGAATCATGGTGAAACAGACAGAATGTGTTGAATCCACAACCAAAGCCTCCATCTCTATATTGCCGTAAACGGCCAGATGGATTCAGATGGTAGTCTAGAGAGACAAGTCCACAGACTGCAAATATAAACCTTGGCACACTGCCCCCCCCCCACACACACACACACGCACACACACAAACTAACAGCTCTTGCCAACTCTGGCCATGCTCCCCACGGCCTCTAAGACCTAATGAGTGAGATCAGGTGGAAGGCCCCAGTCTGTGTGAATGATGGTACTTGTGTGCTTGGTGTGTGTATATACAGCTGGTAGTGTGCATCATAACTCTCTTCATAGCTCAACAATCCTGACTGCTGCTATCCAATCTCATTGCTGCACACACATGCAGTCACACACACACCATAATCAAGACGACCAGCTGACATTTGGTCACATTCAAACCACACAAAGACAATTTGTCTCACATAAAGGGCACATTTCTTGAAAGATGTCAATGATTGAAAAGGTATAGAAGAAAAGATAAAATGACAAGGAAAACACAGTTTGTGTGACTGATGCAAGAAGGAAGGAAGGAAAGAATGAATGAAAGTGGAGGAGCAGAGAGCAAGTGATGGGGAGAGGGACAAGAGGGGAGGACGGGGAAACAGAGGAGATGAGCGCCAGACAACTGGTGGCGTCTGATGTTCCCCCATGGGAAACTTGTAGCTAAATCTGGCCCTGTAGCGTCTGTCCTGAGCGAGTGTGTGTGAGTGTTTGTGTATGTGAGTGGCATCTGGTTGCATCGCAGCTAGAAAGGAGCGATAATGGAAATACTGCGAGAGATCTGCCTAAGTGATCCACTCTTTTTCCACATCCACTTTCTTTCTGTCTGTCTTGGGAGGAGATGAGGCGGCTTTAAAAATGTAGCTATTGTTTTGAGTACAATAGCAGTTCTTTCGTCAAAATCACACAAATAAGTATAGTAGGTAGGTTAAAGTAGTAGGTATAGAAGTAGGTTAAAATAAAATATATAACTCACCTCAGAAATGTTGCATCTACTGTATGTTCTATAAATGTATCAGTGTATTTCATAAACATGGCCTTAAAACAGAAAGGGCCATTAATGTGGAGAACATTTTCATGGTTCCACACACATTGTCACACACACACACACACACATATTCACACACCAGTGACAGCCACCTGCCCGCTGCCTCAGGCAGTGCTGTTCTGATCTGTTCTGGTCTAAACAAACGTCACTGCATGACACTACACACACTTTCCTCTTAACCTTCCTTCTGCCCCTCTCTCATGCTCTCTTTATTTTTCTTTCTTTCTTTAAAGCTTGTGAATTAAAACCTTTTGTGAATTAAAACAACCAGGTACACCACAAAATATTCAGTATTTTGGTCTCCCTCTTTATATGCATATGTGTTTCTTTATCTTGTTATTTCCAATTCTTTCTCACATGAGGACAATTCAGAGATACACACACTTTAGATTTAAACAAGTCTGTTGTCTTACTCAATCTACTCGCCCATCAATTCTTAAACCCACATAGGAAAATCTTATATGTTATTACATCAACAGTGCAGTTTAACACACACACACACAAATACAGACACACAGAAACCAAAAGTGATAACCTGGTCTAACGTGGAAGAGAGACTTCAACCCTGTTACAACTTCAATTACCATAAAACTCCACTCCCCCCCCCCCTCTCTTTTCCTCTCCCTCTCAGTGTTTCCTCATCTCTGCCTCTTTAAAATGCTCTCTTCCTCTTGTGCTTTATTTTTAGTCATCCCTCTTTCTCTTTGCAGT
>JBBPCS010000130.1:3868239-3885734 GCA_037974645.1 Hollardia meadi
GTGTGTGTGTGTGTGTGTGTGTGTGTGTGTGTGTGTGTGTGTGTGTGTGTGTCAATCATACACATTTGGATTTGTTCCAGTGTGTTCCTTTGCATTTATGTCTATGCATATGTGATACTGTATACGTGTGCATGCAGCAGTGTGTATCTACTGTGTCAATGTGTGATGTATGTCTCAGTGTGTGTGTGTGTGTGTGTGTGTGTGTGTGTGTGCGTGCGTGCGTGTGTGTTGGAGATGTTAACACAGTTGTAGATAGAATGAATTAGAGCACATTACAAACAACAATAGCCTGCAACCTGGACATAATGAGACGCCTGCCATTACCCATCAACACACTGTGAGATAAGAGCCCCAAATGCACACACACAAACAGACCAACACACACACACTCACTGTCACACACCTACCATCTCAAGAGGAGGCACATTGCAGCAGATGTTGTTGAAGAAATATCTTCCTTCTCATCTGCCTGATTTTCCAGGCAGGATGCTTCTCTCAAATACACACACACACACACACACACTGGAGGGCTGCAGTGAGGTCTGACAGGTGTGCTCACGTGGGCTGCTGTATTTGCCTTTGCCTATGAAGGCTAGCACACACAAACACATGCATAGGCAGGCAGGCAGGTGTGAATGGACAGGTGTGTGAGGAAAGGACAGCTGTGAGGAAAGGTGTGAGTTGGCAGGTGTTCCATTAAAAACGTAGGCCAACAGAAAGAGAAAGACAGGAGAGGGAGAGACAACAAGCAAGCGTTTGGTGCACTTATATATGAACCATGTAATCAAAATATATGAAAAGAGGAAGCAAAAAAAAATTCAATCAAAATGATAGCAGAATAAAGACTCATTCAAACCAAACAATCAAAAGGTAGTAAGCAACAATGTAAAACAGAGAGACACCCAAACATAGAGGATATTGAGACAGAGGTGTATCAAGATGGATGGAGAAAACGTAAAAGGCAGAATCGGGCACACAGATGGTCAGTCGTCAGACAGACACTGACAGATAAAAAGGCATGGATTGTGATTGGAGAGACGGACAGATACAGACGTAGGCAAATAGAAAGACATGGATTGACATGGGAGAAAGCAGGAGTTTTGAGGCCATGGCGGCAATTAGTGTGTGTGTTTGAGCGGTGCAGCAGCGATGGCCAGCATTGATCCGTGGAGGTTGTGTCAGGGGGAGATAAGGCTTGCCTTTCCCCAGAGAACAGCCTTGGGCACAGGGGAGAGAGGAAGAGGAGAAGGAGGAAGAACAGGAGGAGGACTCTGTTCAACTGGATGGATGGAGGGTGGGCACGGAGGGAAGGGAGGGCTGATCTTGACCCTCCTCTTTGAAACAAGCTTCATTCTCTCCTTTTCATTCCCTTTGTCCATCCTTAGTTTTAATTATTAACGCCATTCATTCATTTACAATAAAAACAATTTTTAAAAAAACCTTGACAAGAGAAGAACAGCATATATTTTCCTTTTTTCCCCAGATACAACTATTGCATTTGATTTTCACATTTTTCTTTCAGACTGCTTAGCTCTCTCGCTAACTGTATGGGGCTAAAATTTTAATGTAACAAGCCTCTCTCTTTGTTTTCTTCTCTGTCTCAATCTTCCCCAGGTTTCTCCACACTGTCTTTGGCAGACCAGATGAGTCTACTGCAGAGTGCATGGATGGAGATCTTGATCCTTCGCGTTGTGTACCGCTCACTGTCCTTTGAAGACAAGGTTAGTGACTTTGGCTTTGTCTGTTTTTTCAGTCTCATGAAATATATTTAGATATACATGTTTATTCCAACTTCTCCACCTCCCTTTGCTTCTCTTTAGTTGGTGTATGCTGAGGACTACATAATGGACGAAGACCAGTCGAAGCTAGCTGGACTTCTGGACCTGAACAATGCCATCCTTCAGCTGGTCAAGAAATACAGGACTATGAAACTAGAGAAGGAGGAATTTGTCACTCTCAAGGCCATTGCTTTGGCTAACTCAGGTTCGAAATTCTTCACCCTCAGCTAACGTTTTTGTCTATTTCTGTGTGTTTGAGTTTCTGAACGCACGACTGGTGGAGAAAGAGTTAATCCTGAGAAGCCCTACACCCATGGGACTCATTTAAACTGAACCATCAAAGGACTCATTTCAATACTCCATATCCAAGCGCGCACACGCACACACGCAACATATAACATGTACTTTCACACTTTTTTGTTAAATCTCCCTCTTTCACCGTTGAAGCCACACACACTTGTCTAATCATACAGTTGTTTTACACATGCAGACACACACAAAGACACAGTACAAACACACACACACACGTCTTCAACCTGAAGCTCACCTCCCACCTCCCAAACAAAGTGGCGATCCCTTTTACAATTAGCATAGTCGTCTCTTCAGATGCCTGTTAAATAAGGTGAAATCATTAGAACCCAAAGTCTGTCGATAAAGCCCCCTCTCTGATGTGTCCAGCTGCATCGACAGCTGACTGACACATGCGCATACACACACACACACACACATTTTTTCTCTCTCTGTCGCTCACACATACACATACACACACACGCCTTCTTCCTCCCATGACCCGTCTTTTGAACTTTGTCTTGGAAGCCGGCCAGCTCTTCAGTACTCTTTAATTACAAGGGGGGAGATGTCAATACAATGTGTTTAAATGGGAGAATGCAATGGGAGAGCTTTGAATAGGGAGGGAGGGGCCTTTTGTTCTGATTCTGCCACCATCAACACACACATACACCAGCACATTCACAGTCTCTCGCTCAAACACGGCAACTTCATCCCTCTGACACATACATACAAACACACTTTAACATACAAGATTAGTGTGTACTCAAATAGGAGCCATTGAAAGATGTTTGCTCACACACATACAGTGCACACTGTCATGCACATACAGAAAATATTGACATGTTGTTTTCCTGTGGGCTATGTGTGACAATCAATCTCTTGGCTGTGGTGATTTGTGTGTGCGTGTTTGAAAGTTGAGAAAGCTGGTTCTGTTATTATGAATTATCTGGCAAACAGGTGTCACATAGTCCTTGTTGTGCCTGAGACGTCCATCGGCCTGGATGGGTTGACAGATCTGGCAGAGAAAGAAAGGGTGGTGTAAAGTTTGGTGCATCAGATTTAATAAGCATGAATAAAATGTCCAAAGTTACAAGCAAACTGAAAGGTAACATACAAGGTAATAAAAAACATCTACTGCAAATTCAAAACAACACGGTGAAGCTTTTCATGATCACTTATTGTACAGTGTGTTGAACCAACTAGGCCAACTAACAATTTCTTCATCAATTAATCCGCCAGTTATTTTCTTGTTCAATCAGTTAATCTATTGGTGCATGAAATGTCACAAAATACTGAAAAGTCCCAACGTGACATCTCCATGTTGCTTGTTTTGACTGATCTACAACCGAAAACTAAGTTATTTTTCTAACAAAATTATACAACAGAGAAAAGCAGCGAACCCTCACACTTGAGAAGCTGGAACCAGAGAGTGTTTTGTATTTTTGCATGAAAATGATCTTAAATGATTTATCACTTATCAAATTGGTTGCCAGTTATAGTTCTATGGATTAAATAGTTGATAAATCAACTAATAGTAACTAATGGTTAACAGTGGTGATGTATTGGTCTGCATTATAGTGAATATTGTTTCCACTGTTTTGTGCACCCACATTTACATACATGAGAAGGACAGGCAGACCTAAAAAACTGGTAGCTGTGTATATGGCATGACATCAGCACTGCACCTTGACTTCTATTGAGTAACATGTTAAAAATGTAATAATATACACAATATACTGTCAGGCTGGAGACAGGGGCACTGTTGGAAAAATAGATGACTAATTGACTAAATGTCACACTAGAATATATATTTTATTCTGCGGTTGAAAAGTGCATGTTGCTAATTCTTTCTAAAGCAGATTGACACGTTCAGTTAATAAAATCCTGAGAGTATTTCTCCATCAGAAGCTCACCTCAGTGTAGGGAAAACTTCCATTTGAAATACTCATTCTTTTAACTGGTTGAAATCGAAACAACTGACGCCCAAATAAGAACTTTGCATCATTGCCCAGACTCTCGAACTGCTCTTCAAGACAACAGAATGCTAGCATTAGCATTTTGAAGGGCACTGACACTAATTAATTCACAGGATGCTAATCGTCTGCATTAATGAAGCCAAGCCTTAAGAAATGTTAGCAAACGTGCCCCACATGTAAAGACAGCTAAACTAGCCATGGGAAACAGGAGGCACGTGCGTGTGTGTGTGTGTGTGTGTGGATTGTGAGTTCCATGTTAACGTGTGTTTCAACAGCCTTTTGTGCTCGTGCTCATTAACATCTGCTGTTTTACTTGAGAATGTACTGCAGGCCACAGCACAGGCAGCAGCCATGTCTACCAGCTTAAATACTAAACACACAATATTAATCAAGAACAATGTGAAACTCATTAAACTTTGTTTTAACTTATGGTCATTATAGGCTGTACTTCACGTAACTACTTATTAGAAATCCATGAATAAGGAGGAGAAGGGGATTGTTTCTTAATTGTGACTGACAGTTAATAAATGTATAAAATTTCTCTTCAGTTATAAAAATTTAGCACGTTTTATGTCTTTATCACTTAACAGAATATACAGCGCTAAGTTTATTTTATTTAAGAAGAGACAAAGTGGAGTTAAATATTTGGTTGCAAATTAATTGAATCATACTGTGAAAATAGAGATCTGCATAACAAAAGTTTATATTGTATGTGGATTATATATTTTTATGAACAAAAATGTAAATAATAATCCAACTCATTAACCTTAATAAGTATAATTTTTTCCTCTCCCATGTCACTTTCCACTGAGCAAAATATGGCGGAGCACCACTCGTATTTAAACTGGAAAAAAGTAGAAACTTTGAAAACTTTGAAAACCGATAGAATTTTCTATTGATCCCTATAGAATCCAACCCTCTGACTGGTCTGGTCCTGCATACTGATACATGCATTACACTCTATAGATCCACCACTGTGTGTGTTTGATTGTGTTTGTGTAAGTGTGCATATTCATGTGAATGTGGCTCACACGTTTCGTCTGCACAGTACAATTTTTATGTTTAATTTATTACGTTTGTGTAAGTTCATGCTTTCTTTGCCAAAGTTTGTTAGTGTTGTTTCTGCGTATGTGGAAGGTGTGAGCAGGTGACATGTTACATATTCTGCTACCTACCCACAGACACACTTATAGTGTATCTGAGAGCTCCATGCAGTTTATATACAGTGAATACATCAGCTTCTGTTGTCATACTTTGTATGTTTGTCTAAAAATGAAATACCGGAGCTTTTTGTATGTGTATACATCCACTCATAGGTCTCATTTAGTTTATGTATGTGTGTGTGAGTGTGTGTGATGGAGTGTGGTGGCCTATCAATAGTTGCCTTGTGATTATTATTTAACATGCATGTAGTCATTGATCAGAGACATTGATCGGAGGTTGGGAGCTAAAGGCCAGTTCACATTAAGACTTTGCCTCCCTAAGGGGCAATATGGAGCATTATCATTGAGGGACATTCTCAGCCTTTACTGCCACATATGCTGAAACACACCTCACTCGCCAGCTCAAAGAGAGATTACAGATGTGTGCAGACAAATTCTACACACACACTCACACACACTCAGGCTCTCAGGTGTTGCTGCATCTCTTCATCATTCTACAAGTACATCTCTTTTTTTCTCCGCCCACCCGTCTCTTTGTCTGTCCATTCATCACACCCACAGATCCACACTTAAAAGACAGAAGGAAGCAGCCCCGGCATTTAAAGCCCCTCTCCTGGATGTTGTTTCAACTAGAAATCGCGGGTTTTAAATCTTTAAAACATATAAAGATATTTTTGACCCAAAAGTCCTAATGAAACCTTAAAATTTTGAAAAATTCTCCTTGTTCTGTTTTATGAAACACTGGTGTTTTTACTGTTTTATATTCAAATGCAAATGTAGAAAAGTATTTTTGCACTTTTTTTTAATATACATTAAAATCACATATAACTTCCAGCCCCGAGTTGTGGCTTGCAGGAGCATCCCTGCATTGAGCATGTTTGGATTTTGGATTGAATCTTTAGCACCTCTCCCCTCCGTAGCACTGAGCAATAACACAGCAGATAGGGGGAGCACAGAGACTGACAAATACACACACTGTTGTGAATGTTACCTGAGAGGGTTGTGGGAACTTTCACCGCAAAACCTGCCTGCCTTTATTTAACGCAATGCTTAAGCACTTCATTCAAAGAGTTCAGCGCACACTAGGAGGCTAATGTCTAGTTTAACGATTTTCTTTTCATTCATGCAAATGCATTGTCCAGTTTCCTCGTGTTCTAATAATACAAAATAAATCCTTTTATTAATACGTTGCATATAAGATTTAATTTACACATATAACTAATATAATTTCCCAGATTTAGCCAAATAAACAACATCTGGGGAGGCTAGAAATGTCTGATCAAATCTATTGTTGTTCACAATTGAATTTCACTCATACTGTATATTTTTCTTCCTTCCCTCTGCAGACTCCATGCACATTGAAGATGTGGATGCAGTGCAAAAGCTCCAGGATGTGCTCCACGAGGCCCTGCAGGACTATGAGGCTTCCCAGCACCAGGAGGATCCCCGTCGGGCAGGCAAGCTGCTCATGACCCTCCCTCTGCTCCGCCAGACCTCCACCAAGGCTGTGCAACACTTCTACAGCATCAAGCAGGACGGCAAAGTCCCAATGCACAAACTCTTCCTGGAGCTGCTGGAAGCCAAGGTCTGAGGACGGGAGATTAGATGGAAGGACAGCTAGATGGAAGGACAGCTAGAGCTTCAATGCAAACTCTAACTCTGAATGACCTCTTGCTCTTTTACATGCACACACTCTTTGACACACACACAGAAATATGTCTGCTGACACATCCCCCTATGAATAAACAAGTAACCAAAACCTCTTACCTGAACCCCTAAACCTCCACCATCTTTGACAAAAGGGCACTCACTTGACCTTTTGTTTTGGGGAAGATGCTGACAGACTGATATGACCCCCCTGTTACCAAGGGAAGATGATATTTCCTTTTTAAACTATTAACAATCACTTACCAGTTACCACGGTGGCTCCGAACATTGAAGATGGCAAAACTCTTATGCATTTAATAACGATTAAGATGTTATTAATGACAAATGCTTAAATGAGGACACATTTTAAAAAAAACAACAAAAAAAAACTGAAAACTCTTCATTTTAGTCCTGAGAGACTGTAAGACTTCACTCGTGTTTCCTTTTCCCGCCCTATCCCCCCACCCACCCCAACAGAGTTTTTTAAGTGTTCAAGAAGAAGAAGAATGAACACTAAAGAAGTATTAAAGACGTGTTTTGTCAAATTACATTTAAAAGGAAATTTTGGATGGACAGACAGAAAGAAGAGACGAGGAAATTTGCCCTGCCAAAGAATGGAGCTCATCCATTCAGAGGATGCCAGCAAACTTTACTGTCATAACTCAAAACTGTTTCTGCTTTGATCTACCAGTGGCTTCCAATGATGGGCCTCAAGAGTGCTGCTGGTTTTCTGCTCGACCAGATGTTTAAAAATGTTTTGGGTTATTATGAAAACCAGCAGGGCTCAGAGGACCAGGATTGGAAACCACTCCTGTGGTTCTGGTTCTTCCTAAATTTAGCTCCTGGTTTCCCATGACTCCCCCACTTCACTTACACCTTTACTATTTGTTGTATTTGTTGAGGATCAGTGACCCTGGCCTCCAAAACCTGTCAGTTTTAATATTCGTATTAGTGTTTGCACACTTGAGGTGGCTGAAAATGCGTTCAAACATTCGAACCACTTGAGAGGTGATTGATTGACGAGACATAAACGACATGACTAACAAATAACTCAATCATTCTTGATCTGTGTGGTCAGGATTGGATTCCCGCTAGTCCAGCTGGTAGATATAGGCTCACATTTCCACATTTTCTGTGACGCTGTTTGTTCTGTCAAACACTGCTCGTGATCGGACGTCTGTTTGAAACATCTTTAGCCACTCAGTGGCCCTGGTTTGTAGCCTCTCCACACACAGGTCAGTAGAGATTTCAGTCTGTGAATGTGCCATTAAGATTATAGTCCAGCCCGTGCTCATTACCCAAACTCCAAAAACTGCAAAGTGTCACATCAGTACTACTCTCCTTGCTCCGTTGCATTCACCACTTCCAGCTCATCTCGTCAGTACAGAGATAGTTTTATGATTCATTCAGGGAGTGATGAGGGAGTTTCCGTCACTCAATGCAATACAAACCAGAGGGAAAGGTGTGCTGACAAAACGGACTAAAGAACTATTGTTGCTTTCCTTATTATTTTCTTTATTTCTACCTTGAAAATAATCTTAGCGATGATACCAGTATTAGGGTTGTAAATAACTGTCATCCTGTATATGACATATAACATGGCTTTGTTTTTGTTATTAATATCGTCTTCTTAAAACTGAATCAATCAATATGTCTTTCCTTTTCTATCAGCTTGACCACTTTCAGCAATTACCATATATATATAAATATAACAAGTAATAATGTATTAACAAATCAGCGTTAATCTTAGAAAACTCTGAGCAATAGTGGTTTTTAAAGGAGGGGCTTGTGCATATGGACTAAGTCTGCAATATTGACATAATGTGCCAGTCTTAAATTTGGGAGAGAGGAAGGGGATTTGAGGAGAGTTTGTAGCTTCTCTTTCTCTCTATGTAACTTGCCATAAGCTATTAGATAATATTCAATATTTCCTTTGTTAGAGACAGTAAGGCAGGAACAAATGTACACCATGAGATGTTAATGCTGCCGTCACACGAAAGATGCATGAAAAATACTATTATGAGGATTGAAGGAGTAACACAAGCAGCTAAAAGATCCAACATCCAGTTATCACATGGTTCTGATGTCGGCACCTTTCTTGTGACCATTCTTTCTTTTTGCTGTCAATCTGATTAAAACAAGAAGGTTTTATGTTTAAAATCGTCTGTTTAGTAATACACAGTTTTTAATCCTTGAGGAGTATGGTACAAAATGCTAAAACAAAACATCATCCAAGTTAAAAAAAACACAAAAAAAACGTGACAGTTTTATGTTAGCTCGCTGTTCCACTTCTTGTTGTTGGACACTTTATTTTAAAGATATGTGTATGTAATGGTGAAAACCAACAATCCTTCCAAATCCAATCTAAATTGAAAATTAGTGATAGTCTTTAGTTTAAATTGTACAGAGGAATCCATTACAAGCAGTTTTACTGATATTCATACATTTGTTTCTTTGCTTATTATCCGTCTGCTATTTTGTGTTGTAATCTACAACATAACTTTCATTTAAAGTTGACATCAAATAGTATTTTTGAAAATCAAAAATGTGAATTAAATCAACTTAATTAATTTAATCACACATTATTTTAACTGGTCATTTTTTATAGTGATTTCCAGGCATTTATTTTTAAGTCAACATGTAAAAAAAAAAACATTTTTAGGGTCAAGAAGCTGAAAGCTGAGCTAACAGGAAACTGTGTGACGTATTACAGTCAAGTGAAGGGACATTGATTTCATTGTTACAGCAAGTCTGTATACTGATCGCAGCTTTAACAGGTGAAAACAGTCGAGCCATTTTTTAAATCATTGTTTATTTAATTTCTAAAGCCGAGTAAGAATGCCAAAATGTGTAATGGTGATGGTGTAATCTAATATAAAATGGCACAGCTGAGGAGTGCTGCAGTTTTAAGTGTAGTTGATCTCTAACATCACACGCTCTGTATCAGTATTATTAGTAAGGGGTATTTTCTCAGCCTTCTTAAACATTGTATATTGTAAATTATACAGATTATAATTCTAACATAAGACAATTTATTGGAAAGGGAAAAAAAAGGAAAAAAAAAGTAGTTCAGCCTCGATGTGTGTTTCACGTTCACTGTTTTTTTTCTCCGAAGAAAAAACCCTGTTTGTTTAATTTTCTCTATTTTTGTTTTGAAGTCCTCTTTCTGTTGGATCCTTTCCTCCTCTGTTGAGTCCTCTAAGGCGTTGCTGTGTACTTTTTCTTGTGGTGATTCCCATTCTTGTGCCGTGTGCTTCTTCTTTAGACAACACAGAGTAGAGTAGAGGCCATGTTGTCTGTCTGTCGGATCAGTCCGCTGGGGTTCTGGGTACCAGATTCTCTCCCAACCGAACCGAACCGGATTTAAGGCTCTTCTTCTAGAAACTTAACTAGACCACCAAGATCAAACAGTATTCATTTTTACCAAACTATACATAAATAATTAAATATTTAGTATCTAAATGAAGAAACACCACGCAAGTGTTTAAAAAGGGATCATTTGTGTAACTTTCCTGTAGAATAAACAATATACTGTATATCTTTAGGTTTTAATAATGATTAAATTAAACAGACATTTGAGTAATTCAGAAATCTAGGTGACTCTTTTTTGATAAACTCGCTGTACATAACTGCCTTCCATACAGCTCGGCTCAGTCATTATCTTTGCTAATCCAGCAGTCAAAAAGAGAAAATTTGAAATGAAAAACGTTTTTCCCCCATTGTTGTGTTTTTCAGCTCATTTCCAGTAAAATATCTTGCTTTACAACAAAGAGTAAAAAGTGATCAGGCGGGTGAAGGGTAGGGCGTGAAGTTTTTGTGGGTTAAAGGCAAATGTCAAAGAAAAATCTCGACACATTTAGTTTGCACTTGCTGTTTCTCTTCAGCGTGCACTCATTACATAATGGGACACGTTTCTGCTTTGGCCCCAGTTATTACAGTCATTATATCTCTTTATACACACTTAAAGATTTAGAGATTCTACGCTACAAATAGCATAAATTCAAAGATTTTAGGACACATCAAAGGTCTTGAACATCAACATAAAATGTTTCTACAAATGTTATTTCACAGGTGCATATAAGGTATTTTTAAGTGAAGTTCCCAATGACATGAGTTGAATTTCCTATTTTGATTGAAACGATGGTATTTCTTATCATCTGCTGTACATCAATTTACAAACAACTTATGGAAGAAAGGTGCTCTTTTCTTAATATTGTTTCTCTCCTGTTATGGTTTTTATTTATTTGTCAGTTGTCAAACGAGCCCTGCGCACTTGAACAATTCAACACGATGAAAGATGTTACACGTCTCCCTGAAAAGATTAAGGCTGAGCTGGATTTGGTTGATGGTCATGTTTTAAAATGAAATGTCTGCCACTAACAAATGCTGATCTTGTATAATGTTTCCAAATCTACTTAAATATCAAATTTTCAGTGTCAATCAAGAAATTAATTGAAAATGATCGTCAGTTGGGTCCCTGGGATAAAAGCAGGACTGCTGTTCTTCCAGGTGACTAAAAAAGACTAAAGCAAAGATCAAGCCAACCAGCTGAAATCAGGAGGGAGACTGTGTGATTCTTTCAGAGGGTTTTGATATAACTTGCTGCTCATAGCCAGGATATGACTTAGATGTAGAAGACAAAAGGGATTTCCTCGAACAATTTTTGTTGTTAGTTAGAAAGCAATATTTTAACGACCATGACAAGGTTGCACTTGTTTGTGTTGGGTCATACATTCAAATGCTGTTGTAGCTATTAAGATTTATCTCGCGGTTAGTGTTGAAACCATATAAATGACAATAAACCAAACTGGTATTTTCTATGAGGAGTGTTGGAAGGACTGTGTGGGTTTTTGCAGAGCCACTGATGGAAAGAGTTTGACCTGGTTGCACTTTGGGCACCATGTTATCACCCTCACCTGGAACTTAGAATCATTTGCTGCGAATACTATATCTAACAATAGTTTAGCAGAGTAATATTAAGGCATAACGACAAAGCAGGATTGTCCATCTACCATGGCTGCCCCTGAAATCTGCTAAGGCCAAACTGTGTCAATCTACAGCTCTACAGTGTTTAGTCATTTAGTTGTATTTAATCCCCAAATGTAACTGCCACTTTTGCTGCAGCTGACCCTGCAGTCTGAAATTGCAATTGTGAAGAAAACATTTAAGGGAGCGAGAAAGACGACACATTTGGATACAAAGAATATTTAAGGATAAAAGGATCCTTGTGTGGGGGAGTAGAGTTGTGTTCGAAAGAAGACCCTGTAGTATTATTGAAAACATGTCCGTAGATTTTAGATGTGCTTCACATCAGTAAATGAAAAAAAAAAGAAACAGTAACCTGTATATTTTTGTGATGTGTATCATACAAGTGTGCTACAACAATAATGTCCATTTGTGTAAATGTATTTATTTCACATTGTATATATTGTTCAATGCAAAAAGAGAGACCTATGATTCTGTAACTTAAACTACTATGGGTTGAAACATTACATGTGTTACTCCAGACTATGCCTTTCAGGATTATTACAGTAGAGCAATATCAATTAAAACCAGGCTTCCAGTTTTGACACCTGTCTTTTGTCTCTGTTTTATTTTTTAACACAGATTTTGTTGGTATCCTGTATGGGTGTGGGTCTCCTTCAGAGTGATACCAAACAATTAAAAAAATCATTTATAATATAGTTCACAAAGCGTGCATGCTAGTAAGTAGTGTTTTTCTTTACAAGATTATTGTTACATTGAGTTGAGATAAACTATAATCTGGCAAAGAACACAGGTTCAGCTGTCCAGCCATGTGAACCTGGCTCTTCTTTTTCTGCAACATAATGAGCATTGTCCACCAAGGTGCTGCGTTGGCCAGTCAAATAAATGCAAGCATGCTTATATTGCTTTGTAACTTGAATGTAATATTTCTACTCTTGTCCTGATGATCGTCACAGCTAAATTCAGCCATGACAACTTTCCAGAGTTCAGTCAGGACCACTATAGTCGAAACTTAGATTCCCATTTGCATGAAGTTCTATTTGGCAGAATGGCTCTGTTCTGGGAGCTCCCTGCCCTTCAACGTGCCTACATGGGAAGGCTAAGTTTGGGAGCTAAGCAGCAAAAAAAAAAAAAAAAAACGGGATAGAGAACAGAGCAGGTATCAATGACAACAGAAATGACATTGATTAAGTCAGGCACAACATAAAAAGGATCTGTGGTGGAGATGGGTTACAAAGCTGCTTGCAGAGGAAGCAGAAAGAGCAGGCAGGTCAAAGCAGCTTAAATAGCCCTGTATGAGAATTGCCAACTGAATGCATTGAAGAGAATCAGCTGAGCCATCACCTGATGTGGGCTGACTTTGAGATCAGCTGATTTAGTGGAGATTGTGAGCTGAGTTTGACTCCCTTGGCCTGTCTGAACTAACCCCAATTTGCTCAGTTTTTATTATCCTGCTTCATGTGATAAGCCTTTCAACTGATTGGTCTGTCTGGATTTCTGGGAGCAATGCAACCCTTTGTGTTAATGCAAGTCTGTTTTTTTTTGTCTGTACCCCCACTTCGAGCTTGTAACAGTCTAGACTTTTTGTGTAATAAAGCATTGACTTAGTTTTGTGTTACACATTTGTAGATGGAGAGGAGAGCATTAGTCGCAAGAAAGAGATGGCACCTACACCTTATAGACTGCATGCTTACTAGACTGCATTTTATTTAGCCACACCTCACATTAGCTGGCATAAGTTGTCTTACTCTTTGCTATCGGAAGCTCATCTGGTCGCACAATTTCTCAAAATCGAGTGAGAATTCACTTTGTTCAAAAAACTAGAGGACGAATGCATCAAGCTTGATTGATAGCAGTTGAGACACTCATACAAGGTCAGGAGCACAGGAGGGAAAATAAACAGGGGGGACTGCAACTATCCCGCAGCATTGAGCAGCAAAACCTGAGTGGCCCTACCAGTGTGCAGATAAAACAGGCCCAACACCAAAACTTGGATATCAAACTCCACTAGGCTAAACTGAAGGTGTCTTAAAAAAATAAATACATAACATATCAAAGAAGGCCAAGAAATGCACAATAGAAAACCACTCATTTTTTGTGACAGTGTTCAAGTGCTTTATAATGCACTTAGTTGCTTGTTAAATGGCACTGGGGCTGTGGTTGTAAAGGTAGAGGAGCATATTTATGATTTATTTGCTAAATGCTAATTTATTAGTTCAAATATGGGAGTAAACTCTAGGCTACCATTATTGTTCTGTGTTTTAAC
The DNA here is from genome assembly GCA_037974645.1 of Hollardia meadi. Classification (NCBI taxonomy): domain Eukaryota; kingdom Metazoa; phylum Chordata; class Actinopteri; order Tetraodontiformes; family Triacanthodidae; genus Hollardia; species Hollardia meadi. Next base: position 3,882,347 of record JBBPCS010000130.1, read on the forward strand.
TACATTCTTTTCAGGTGAAGTGAAATAAAAGCAAACATTGAAGAATGACTGGAAAGAGTATAAGGGAGGGGAGGATGCGAGGAGGAGGAGGTGGAGGTGGAGGAGAGAAAAGGAAGTGGTAACAGCTTGCTCCGGTGGGTGGCTAACTACTGTCTATTCAGAATGGCCAGATCTCCTGCTCTTGCCAAGGGCACTAAACACACATGTACACAGGTTTGCACAGCTATCCTTGTTAGGACATTGCATTCGATTCCATTTATTGTGTACAGACTAACCCAAACTCTTACCCTAAATCTAACCATAACCAATTCATGCCTAACCCTAACCTTAACCTAACCCCAATTGATACCATAGCCCTAATCCTAACCAGGATGTCAGAAATGACATTTTGCCACATTAGGACCGGTCTTTGGTCCCTATGAGGACCACTGGTCCCGACAAGGTCAGTGTTTATGCCAGAAATTGTCCCCAATAGGTAACAAAAATGTGTGCGTACACACACACACACACACTCAGAGTCACGTTTTAGAGGACATTAATATTGGTTTCTATTCATGTTGGAGACTTCATACACTACTTGCATAACCCTTAGCTAGACCTAACCTTGAATCAAGTCTTCACCTTAAAATGTAATGATTTACGTTATGGGGACTTTGAAAGGCCATTGCCACAAGCAAGTCCCCGCAATGTGACGGTGTAAACTGATTTAGGTCCCCACACCACAAGTAAAACACATCCACATACATAAGACGTTCATCCCTATACCCTCTCTCTGATTCTTTAACTGTTGTGCTTTAAACACTTCGTCTCTGCTCTTCTGTACTATTTCTACTTCCTGTTTCTTGTTTTTCTTTCAGAGTGTCTCCCCATCCCTTCATACCCCTCGTTTTTCTTTTACTCGATTCTCTTTTGCTCTGTCAACCTCACATACTTCCTTATTTCTCTCTCTCCCCTAATAGCCAGCAGCAGTAAATGGGATGCAGAGGCCAGATATTTAATGTAGCACAGAGCTGTGAAGCGTTTTAAGAAGCCTTTTTCTAACAGGGGGAGCCCTGACCTGCAGGCAAACATTTTTCAACCAGATGACATAAGAAGATATTAGCTGAAAGAAAGCAAGATTTTTATTCCTTCTCTCTTTCTGCAATTTCTCTCTCTCTCTCTTTCTACGTGGGTTGCTGCCTGATCACCCGACCCTCTGCACACACATTTTATTTTACTTGCTTGCTTTTTGGAGTTCATGTATTTTATTTTATCTTTGATTCATTATTATGATACGATAAAAGCTACTTGAGCATTTCAGCTGCTGAGGGGCTCTTATCGTTAACCTTGTGGAACGCATGTAAGAGTGGGCTCCACACGCTGCATCACTAATAGCCAACTTAACTCTTCTCTTCTCCTCCTCCACCTTCTGGCTTCATCTACATCTCTCCGTCTATCTCTGTCTCTCTCTCTGAGCATCTTTCATCCCTTTATCTTGCTACCCTGCTATCGCCTCTTTTCTCTCATAATCTCCTCCTACTATATTCCTCTGGTTTTTTTTACTCATTCTGGATTTCTGGACTCAGTGTTCAGTTTTGGTTGTGTTTTGTTTTGTTTACAAGAAAATAAAACTCAGCACAGGTCTATTCTACTTTTCTCAACATAACTGTTTGAATTAAAACAAGTATATAATCCTGATCTGTCTGCGTAGATAATTGTGACGAGCAAGGATTTCAGAGGTTTAAAACTCAGCCGTCTGATAAGGCATTTTCAGTCACCATAGGCAAATCATCCATAGCAGACATTATTTTATTTATTTATTTATTTATTTTTTGGGGGGGGGGGGGAGTCCTGCAGGGTTAATCTTTAGACCTAATTTCGTTCTCCATTTACATGCATAAAGTTTCACTGTTATACCAATGACACAGTTATTGCTCCCCATAACACGTAATAGCACCATTAATCTAGAGAGTCGTAGAAGCTGCCTCGCAGATATGAAGTGTTGAATGTTACCAATGTTTCTACAAACTAATGAATCCAAATCCAAAGGATCCCTTTTCTATTCAAAAACTCCATTACATTCATTCACAATAAATGACCAAGTAGTTTAAAAACAGTAGCATGTGCACAAAAGCACATCATGGTTTCGGTTTAAGTGTATTGTGGTTTTGAGTTTCTAGTTTATATTCCTGTGTTTGTTACTTCCTATAATATTGATTGAGTTTCTAGTTTGTTATTTCCTGTTTTATTTTGTAGTCCTTTCCTCATGTGTCTTGTCCTGCTTTACACTTCCTCCCTTTGTTCTTGTTTTGATTGTCTGCCCCGCCCTCATGTGTTTCACCTGTGTCTTCCCTTCCTTGTGTATTTAAGTTCATGTGCTCCCCTTCTTCTTTGCCACTTCGTCATGTTACCTTGTGTGCCTTCGTCCCTCTGCCCATTTTGGATTTGTTTGCTCGACTGGACTGATTCTTGGTTTTGACCCTTGCCTGATTTTTGAACTGTGAGTTTTCCTTTGTTTATTAAATGTCTGACCTGAACCTACTCTGCTTGCTGCGTCTGCTTCTGGGTCCAACTCTGTTTCTAGTGTTTCTGGCACAAATCGTGACAACCAGTTTACAGAAACTTTCTTTGCATGTTTGTGAGTGGAATTCACTTCGCATGACGAGGAATCTTTTGTTTTGGAACTAAAGTAGATGATTCATCAAGTCAGGTAAATTTATATAGCCCAATATCAGATATTCCAAATGTGACTCAAGAAGATCTATGACAGCATTCAACGCCCTCTATCCTCAGTTCCTTGATTCAGATAAGGAAATCTCCCAAGAAATCCTTTTAATGAGGAAAAAGTGGAAGAAACCTCAAGAAGAACAACAGAGGAGGGATTTCTCTCCCAGGATGGATGGACATGCAATAGATGTTGTGTGTACATTATACACCAACATAGTAAAATTTAACATGGATGAAGAATATGATTCCAGGATGTCAAGCAACTTCCAGTTACCGCCAAACGGATAGCACCTGAGTCACAAAAGTACCTGTCTACCATGATGAACTGGAAAGAGGACAGAATACAAAAAAACACAAAAGAGGCAAAATCACATCATTCACACAGGTAGGAGAAAGGAAACAAACACACAAAGTGGGAGGGAAGAAGGGGAGAGACAGACTCTCCTAGAGGATGAAGATTTCAATCCAAAACATCTGGAATGAGACACACAGAGACGAAGCAGACATGATAGGAAAAGGCCCCTCAGCCTCCTGACTTCGTTCCTCCTCTGGGAACAAACAGGGGCCCTGTATTCTGAAAGCAGAGAGCATAGGATGATTTAAGGCAGGCACATCCTGTCTCAAAAAGATGCAGAAAAATTGGTTCATGCATTTGTTTCTTCCAGGCTGGACTATTGTAACT
>JBBPCS010000130.1:3900950-3910991 GCA_037974645.1 Hollardia meadi
CACACACACACACACACACACACACACACACACACACACACACACACACACACACACACACACACACACAAAGAGATCAGTTGGCTCTGCTTGGCAATTCTATCTCCTTCAGCTCTTAAAGTAGATTGCTCCAACAAGATGGGATGCTTTGTCATGAAACTAATAATAGGTTAAACATATGTGATGTCTGGGTTTGTATTTGCTGGTTGAGTATTAGTTACTGAATGTAGCTAGTAAGTACTGCACAGATTTAACATTGCACTGCATTGTTGGACTCATGATGGCCACTTAAAATAATGGGATCAAAATCAACGCAGCAGAACCATTCAAGTGATCTTTTTTTTTACCATGCATTTTTTTCTCTTGTCAAAACCCGGCATCTACATTAATTTTTAAGTTTCGTCAGAGATATGGTTGTGTTATTCTAATAGCAGGTAATGTAGCTATGGGCTGCTAGCCTTGAGAGCATGAAATTAGAAGCGCAAAGCCTTCAAGGCTTTCTTCCAGAAAGGTCTGTGTAATTCCTATTTAATGTTGTGAAAAAGTCTATTTTTAACCCATATGATGATGCCTACTCTAGAGGTCAACAGATTTATTGATTTAGCCGATTAATCAAGTTAACAGTCTTGGCTTTGGTGAGCTAGGCAAGTCCACTTTGAGGCTGTACTATCCAGAGTAAAATGTCAAAAAGTTATGCGATTGTTCCACGCATACAAGTTCACAAGCAAAAAAAACAACAAAAAGTTATGTCCACTGTGCCAGTGTCTGTTATGGTAAATGAACTTGTATTTATATAGCGCCTTTCAAGTCTACCGACTCCTCAAAGCGCTTTACAACACTTGTCACATTCACCCATTCACACACAAGATTCTGTTTTATTATGCCTCCGTGCTGGCATTGGGATGTCTTGAGGGAATATCTTTAAATTTGGCACAAATGTCCACTTGGATCCAAGAATGAACTGATTAGATTTTGGTGGTCAAAGGTCAAGGTCAATGTTGCCTATTTAACAAATGTTTAGTCATAACTCAAGAATTTCTAAGCCAATTATGACAAAATTTCAAAGCTCAAATTCATTGTGACATAATGTTTTCCGGCCTCAGGAAAAGGCGGGAAGATTGGGACCATATTTCACATTTGGTCAGATACTGAATTGGTGACACTAATCTTGGGTGCCCACCTTGAAACTGTGCTGATTGAATAGATCGTCTGTGCTGCTGGGTTGAACATGTTTGTAAAGCATTCACGTTTTCGAATTTGTAGCTTCTTTATGACAACATCCATATTTGAAATAGTGTAATCCTGCACAAGTTCACTGGTTCTGCTGATATTTAACTTCAGGTGATTGTTCTTGCACCATGTGACGAAGCTCTCTATCAGCTACTACATATTTCATGAGTCTGGACAGATATGAATGTAAACGGCAACTTGATTGGTGCACAGAGGCATACAACAGTGAGGCGGTAATTCTGGTTTAACCAGTAAGCAGACCAAGTCACTAGCGTTAACTTGTAGCAGGAGCAGTCCACAGTGAGAAGAGAAAAAGGTACTGTCGTGACCGGCCCGACCTTCCAACTCGAAGCGTCAGTATTTGAAGACCTTGGAATGAGATTAAAAATCATACACATTGAAGCATAATTCTTAGCCATTCCCTGGCAATCCCATGATTCCTTTGTTTGAATAACTTGACCAATCAGAGGCTGTGTTGGTTTCTGACCTCAAATGGCTGAATTTGAAGGATTCTACATCGTTGAATGCCGCCAAAGGACTGTTCCAATGTCCAGGATCCTCCAAATTCTACAAAGGACAAAGTCCTTCGCATGGAGAATTTTCAAGGATGCTGCTTGTGTATCCTCAGCGCACCTGAAGTACCCACAATCCTGTGCACACAATGCTCAGATGGGTCTTTTAAAAATGGTGAACCTTTTAAATGATGCAATGACACAGGTTGGAAAATTATCATATTAAAACTGAAATTAAAGAATTACTACAATTGAACTCAGGGCATGTGGGGTATAGGGCTATATTTAAATATTTGGAAGAATATCGGCTAGTCTAGGTATAAGACCTGTTCTCATTCACACTCCAGTTCAGAAAGTGGCGGTAATGCATGGAAAAGCCAGCCACTTAGACATCAGAAGTAGAAGAAGAAGAATGACGCAATGAGAAAGCATGTTCCATTGTGTTTTCTATGCTAGAAGGAGTTTTAACTAGCCTCTGTAGGACCTGACTTCCAGGGACCTGTCCTACCAAGGAAGGATCCTTGACTTTGAGAAACATCCAATATTTTCCACCACTGGAGGCAATTCAGCAGAGTTAAAAAAGCTCCCTCTAAAGACAGCCTTTATGCTACATTTTTCATATATGCAGTACTCCTCAAACCTGTAAACAGAATGTAGCTGTTGTCAAAAATAGCGACACTACGGATTAGCGAAAATAGCGTTATGTAGTGGAATGTCTTTTAATATGACCAGAAATGGTTGGCTGTATGTGGATATTAGGGAAAGGCTCAGTGAGAAAATTTCATGTTTGTGGTTTAAACAAACATTTAAAATAAGCTGGTTTTGTTGGGCTTTCATGATATAAAGTCTGTCAACATTAACAAATTGCACAATGTGCTGAAAAGATAAATGTGACTGATAACTTTGCAGTGGTGACATGTCTGGCGAAAGAGCTAGAGCAACATTAAACAGGTTGTGTATTGTAGTAACTCACTGGATGTTCAGTATAAAGGTTTCTGTCAGTTAAGTTTAACTTTTGAGAAGGAGAATCAGAGGGTTCAAATCACTCCTTTAAGTTTCATGCTGTGATTTTGTTTGTGAATTTGTCTGTCTGGGCTTCAGATGACAGACAAGTCTTGTTGTCTTGGTCTCCCGAACATGACACCTGTATGGCTGAATGCGTCTGAATGGAAGTAATATCTCTTCCCCCCTCTCTCCCCCTCTCTCACTCTCTCTTTTTGTTGCTGTCGTTGGCTATCAGTCTTTTGTTGTAGAGATGATCATGGCTGCCATCAAAGAAGCCAGATGAAAGGAGGTCTCTATCCCCACCTCTGTCCATCTCTCCTCACCCCTTTCTCTTTGTCTCTCCTTCTCTCTGTGATTTCACATCCCTCCCCTCATGTGAACAATGAACAGAGCCAGCCGCCTGTTTTTGTAAACTGCAATTTTTACTCTAACATGGCTTCACTTCCAGAAACTGAGTATGAAGTGATGTTCATGTTGTTTGAGGGTTCTCCCTTTGAATGACATTTATTCTAGGTTGGTTATATGCACTGGACTTCCTACGTGAAAATGCCATAATTATCACAGATAATGGAAAGCCATATTTGATGTTGTGCTTTATATTTTTTATCAACTAGTGTTTTAGTTAACTGTTGTACCCTAGCAACACATTAAATAAATTGAAGCTAAATAAGATACGAAATAAGCCAACAGAAAGCCAAATTGAAAATTGACAGCAACTTTTACAATCAATTACTTGCTCAATAGGCATAGGACTTTCAGACATAGGTGGTTTCAGCTTCTCAAATGTGAGTATTTGCTAGTTTTCTTAGTCTTCTTATAGAAAAATGAATATCTTTGAATTTTGTAGTATTGGTTCGACAAAATAAGCACTTCATTTTTGTTAACATGCGCTCTGTGATGGGCAATGATTAATCGAAACAAAAATGCAGAATAATTAATAATGGCATAATGATTAGTTGCAGCCTGAATCAAATCAGGATTCTTACATATACTGCATATCAAAAAGTAAAAGGCACTTTTTACACAAAAAACTTTTTTCAGTTCAGTTAAACACAATTTTTTAAATTGTTGTAAGTAACCAACTTACTTACTACTTACATATTGTCTCTCCCCATAGGTACAGACACTCACACTCGCATGCATGTGTAGACATACATACATATGGTCTTTCTCTCATGCATACATCTTTCTCTGATTTATGAGGTATGCGGCTCTAGGTTCATAAAAGCCATGATTTCCCATAAAATGTCAGAGATGGTGGTTAATATGACACGTGGAGGGTGTGTGTGTGTGTGTGTGTGTGTGTGTGTGTGTGTGTGTGTCTGCACCCAGTGTAGCAGCTGAAAGCTAGCAGTCATGTAAAATATTGATATTCTATCTGTAAATGTCAGAATGAGAGACTGCGTGTAGTGGCGTTCCACTCCATGCGTCCACTCTTCCTTCTGTTTTCTTAGTTAAATTATAACAACTTATCACTGCCAAATATTCAAATGGCCTGTCTGGACTTTGTGCTGCTGCTGAAATAATGCTGTTTTTTATTGTGTGTGTTTGTTTCCCTTAGGATGCTGCTGGAGAAGAGCTCAGGCGAGCGGTTGTTTTTTTCTGTGACAGTGTCCGAGCAGGCGGTCACCCTGTGGTACGGTCAGTCCAGCAGTCAGACTCCTCTGACCGTCAGCTTCAGAACAGAGGGGAGGCTTGAACTGGAGAGGTGGACACACCTTGTTTTGCAGGTAACAGATCTCAGTGTTTGATGACCCCTATAGTGGCATGACTGCCCTGTTAAACATGCCAAAGGCAGTCATTATGGGAGGCACGTGAAAATATGAGCATGTATGGTTATCTTTGGCTGGGGTGATAAAATGATAGTGATATAAGAAAATGGTTCAATAGAAAGTTCATTAGCTTTACTTAAATGCATTTAATGCAAACTGCAATGAAAGCACATAACGAATACACACACTCACATTGATAATAAAGTGTGCTAGAAGTGAAACGCAAGCAGTCACTAGTTTAAAAGGTGTGTTGTTTGGTTGCAGCATCGATATGTGACACAACAGCAACAGAGACAGCATGGAGTGAGTAAATGAGTACAGACAGTGAGGAAATGTTTTTTAAAAAGGGACAGGTGAGCACAGCACTCAAGTGTGAAGGTCTGACAATGTGAGACAAGCCCACCAGTATGGCAGGTTTTTTGTTTGGGGCGAACATACGTAGTGAAAGCCACTTCACTTAACAACTGGGCTCGGCTGCAATGTTTTTTTCAGCTGTATCACCGAGCCCTAGTTGATGGACATCTATCAGTGTGTTTGTGTACATGAATTACATTAGGTTTGTGTTTAACTGTTAACTGTGTTTAACTGTCTCTCTATATTCATTTGTCTGTGTCTTTTATTCACCTTTTTTTAAGTTAGTGGTTAATCATACTGGCAAACATCTGCTTTGGCACAGCTTCTGGGGCCAGGGGCACACACATTACATCATGGTCTTGGCAGAAGGAAGTCTTGAATTTTATTGTAGGTCTGTGTTTTTTGTCAATGGTTTAAAACATGGACATTATGGTCTAACTTCTGTAAGGTTTGTTGCTTGGATATGTTTCTTGGATAAATGGTGGTTCTTTTCAGATTTTTGTGGATAATATTGTTCCAGATCCTCTAGATAAGATTTGATAAATTCAGTATCAGAATGTGAGTATGATAATAAAATAATTGTTTACTAATTAGGTAAAAGGAAAAAAAATAAAAACTACATATTTACCATTATCACAGAACCATAGAAAATTGTAAATGTGTGGAATATCTCCTTACTGTAAGTGGTGTGTGTAGTATAACAATGTATGCATTCATTTTCCTTCTTTGGTGTTTTCTTTACTTATTCCCTCAGAATCAGTTGACCTAAGTCGCACATCAACTAGAAATTTTAGAAGGCATCAGAAGTTACGAATATAAGACGTGGACAAAAAGAGGCTTTCATGAGCTCTGATCATTTTAAAATGGCATCTAGTGAGAGAGGCTTGAGGCCCTAGGTGTGTGTGTGTGTGTGTGTGCGTGCATGCGTGCGTGCGCAGAGTATCATTTTACTCCATTTTACTTTGACTACTCCATTGAACAGTCTTTCTCTTTCAGCATCTGAATAACACCAGGGCCACTAGGGGAGAAAACAGAGTAACCATGACGAGCCTTATCACTATACGTGCCTGTAACTTAAGTTGTATGTTTTGCTACTTTTAATCTTTGGGCCCAAATCTTTTATTTTACCTTGCATGAATTTTCATAGGGCTTATTACATTTTGTTTGCAACACATTTTGCTTGCCTCTTTTGTTGCCCCTCACTGGCATTTATAGTTCTATGACACTGTATTGATAATGCCATTATATAACCCTAATGATGACATTTTCTATCATGAATTTCCAAATAAAATCCATATCTTAAAATGGCTAAAAAAGTAATAAAACAAACATTAAACAAGGCTCAGGTGATCAATATTTCCTGGGTGGATGAGTGACACCACTCCCTGTTAAACCACCACTTTTTCATTTTTACATTTCAGTTTGCATTTGGATGTAATGTTGAGATCGAACAGTTTAATTACCAAGATAGAGAGAATTTGGTAGGTGTATTTTCTTTAACTTTAGAGAGGGTGACACTAACTGGTTTGCCCCTGCTTCTGAGTTTTATGCTAAGCAAAGATAATCACCTCCAGATCGCCTTAACGCACAGAAATGAAAGAGGTGTCAATCTTTTCATCTCACTTTAAGCAAGAAAATGTTTAAGTCAATTTCCCAAAATATCAAACCAAGATAAGATACTTCAACATTAATAGAGATATTCCTAAAAAAGTTAAAAAATTATTTAAAAGAAAAGAGAATGGAGGTACCAAATGCAGGTAGATAAAGTACTGGATATCATCTGCTGTTGATTCTAGGCTAGAGGGATAAATGAGGAAGTTATACATGTTGACCACTACTTAAAAGGAAAATGATTGTGCCAAGCTAGAAAATCTAACGTGACAGTTTAGTTTACTGGCTGGCTGATTGGTGTTGATGCCTGGTACAGTAATTTGCCAGTCCAGTGTGTTGTTGGCTAAATGTAGTGTTGCTGATGGCGAGTGTACAGTATGTGTGTATGCCCTGTAGGGATCAGGTTTTTATACATGTCTATGTACAGTATCTGTATGTGTGTTGTACATGTCCATGTTGGCATGTAGTATATAGCACTGGTGTGGCTTGGAGGTGTTTCATTCTTGTGAATCAGTCTGCCTTTAATTTTATGGTGATATGATCTGCTTTGACCCTTCAGAAGAATAACATAATCATCCTTGACACTCAAACACCATTCACATACGCATACTCCCATTCTCATGCATGCACACACACACTTATCTACTCACTCATACACACTCACAGTTCAGCGGTAATTTGTAGCAGACTTGTCAGCCACAATACAGATATTACCCTATAAAGGAACTGGGTAATTTAGAAAACTACATACACACACACACACACACACACACACGTACACGTACACACGTCATCTGTCGGTTTGAAAAGATCAAAACACCAAAAAAGACAGTCAAAAGGAATGCGGGTTTCCAAGCGCCAGGAGCAATTCACACACACTGACACACACACACACACGCACACATGTACACACACACTGTGCCAGGAGCAAGGTGCTGTAGGGATGCTGGTGCTCCCTAGGTAGTTGTCTTATCTGATTATGGTAACGATGTAGTGAATAGTGGAGGAAAAGGTAGCCTGGGGGAGGGAAGGACTGAGAGAGGAGGAGAGATGGGGAAAGTGAGGGAGGTGGCTCAGAGTAGTTAAGTGATGGTTACGACATCGGTTTACCATGGGACTCTTTCCTGTACATTTCTGCAGAGTTTCTGCAATTATCTGTATCTCTCCTTGTACGTAGAAAATGATGTTGTGTGTATGTATTAATTATTAAAATTATCTACTGCCGTGGATGCAGGAGGGAGGGGTACAACTAATGTTACAGTGACATGATCTGTGTATAATTAACATAACTTGTTCTCTTGGTGGATGTTTTTATTTGAAGTACCTCATGATCCCATGAGGACAACATTGGTCAGTGACACCCTGGACTCTAATTTTACAATGAGCTGCCAGGATCGTCCCCATTACTACAAAAATGGGAAAATAAGGACAAAGTGTTGCATCAGTTAAGACAACTGTGCTGGCTCAAAAAGGCGTTGCAGATGATGTCTTCGTCTTTCTCGAAGTAGGTGTCAGTATTCAACAGAGATGAAGAGCAAAATGGTAAAAAGAGGCAGCAAAAAGTGGAAAGACGCAAAAGGAAGAGATTTCACCATTTAAATAGCTTTGGAATGCTATCTTTTGGAGAACCGGTGATTGACTGTGTGTCTTAAGGACCCCCAGAGGGATCCGTCTTTTAGTGCCTGAACAAATCAGCATTATCGGATGAGGCAGTGGCAGGGACAACAGATCACACTGGTCCCATCACAACCCAGCATGGCAGCATGAATGTTTAACACATGTGCCCACGCACACATACATGCACTCTTTCTTTCTCTTACTGTTAAACACATGAACACACTAGTGGTGTATGTGATGCCGACACATACACACACCACCACGTGCATATACACAGAGAGAATGGCTGGTTGCTTCTTTCAGAGGGCTCTTACCTGTTGCTAAAGATGGAGAAAGTGGCAAAACAGAATTGCTAAGATGAAAAAAGGGTATATGGGTTAGTGTCTGAGTGTCATTGTGGGTCAAGTTCAAGTGAAAATTACAAAGACATACACATCGATCTATTTATTTATTGTACGGACTTGTTGTGCCTATCTAATTTTAAAAAAATGTTTAGACCCTGACAGCTCATCTGCTTCACTGCTCTGCAGTGGCCACAGAATGTTTTCACGCACAATTACACTGGAAGACGCTGGACTGTGTGTGCGTCTGGAGAAGGACTGTTCTGGTCTCGGCAGAAGGCAACTAATTTGCAACGACTGACCTGATACAACCACAGTCTTTCCATCCCTCTTTCTGTCTTGCATAGATGCATGTGCACATGCCTCATTGCCCCAATCTGTCTGAAACTGGTTCTTGCATTTGTGCCTTCCTCTTCTTTGATCCCTTGTCTGTGGCCTAATCCAAATGTCCACCCCCAGGACTGAGACGAACTGAGACCTTGCAGACTTCAGTACAGTGAAGTGTTCACTGTCATCACGCCAAGTCTGAGAGGGCGTGAGACTGCAGAGCTGCTAAAAGACAGTCCAAGACTATAATAATAAAATTTATTCGATTACCTTTATTGCCTTGTACTAGTAGTTGTATTGCCTAGTACTGAGTTCCAAAAAACTATAAACTTTGTTGTTACTATCACACCATCTCACATCTCAATGCATCCGATTGGACATTAAAAAAACCCACAAATGACTTGGGGCACTATTCTGCTCTTAGTTGAATGTTTTTCAATTCGTGGAATTCAAAGTGCTCCTCCAAAAACGTGAGCGCTCAGAGCACCTAGTATGCGAGGTGCCCAGCATGCAAAATGCTTACTGGCCATAGAAAACAACTGCGTTTTTTGGCAGTGACCTCACTGCCAAAAAACGCAGTTGTACAGGGCCTAAGTTGTTGCATCAATCTGAGAATTAAAATGATTTTGCAGAAATGGAGGTGGGACTGTGGCTGTGAACTAAGGTTTTAAGTTGGAGACCACACACTTACCAGTAACCAACCGTCTTCTGTGAGTGGTCAGATGTATGCACGGTGTCTTACCTCTCCTCTCTTTGATTTATACATGGCTACATAGTAACTCTTGTTTCGGTGCTGGTGCACATTTAATCTCTGGTAATGCTTATACATGTATGTAATATTTGAACTTTCCAAGTACTGCTGCTGTGGCAGGCTGCTCAGTAAATACAAAATAACTATAAGGTTTGTGTAAGTATTTACTGACAGAAAATAAATTAACATTCAAGTTTAAAATAAAGAGAAGAAATTTTTAAGAAAATGTATTATGCAAATGATGATGACATAGGCGGTACAGCTAAAGCTGAGTTTAACACGAAGTGTTTGTGCTTTTTGCTGTGTTTTTTGTGTTTGCTGCTTTCTGGCCAAAAATTGTGACAAACACACATGCAGACTCGCTGCACACCATCTCATATACTTACCCGCATGCTTTTCTCTCTGTCCCACCTAGTGTGACAGAGACAGATTGTGAGACAGACTGAAAGCGAGTGTGTGTGTGTGTGTGTGTGTGTGTGTGTGTGTGTGTGTGTGTGTGTGTGTGTGTGTGTGTGTGTGTG
>JBBPCS010000130.1:3956236-3969534 GCA_037974645.1 Hollardia meadi
ACACACACACACACACACACACACACACACACACACACACACACACACACACACACACACACACACACACAGTGTCTCTCTCTCTCCTTTAGATTTATAACCATTATGAAAGTACAATGGATTAGCTGTGTTTAATAACTCCAGCACAAATGTATGGGACTCAGATGAGCACTAATTGATCATTGCAGGATGACATAGACACACACAATTTTTATTCAGTGTCTTTATCTGTTTTTCGCTCTGACCGTCTGTTACTTTCTTACTAATCCATCCTTTACTTCTCTCTCTAGCTGGCACTTTCACACAAAATAGCACATGGCAGCAGAGGAATATAAATCACTCTGCAATATATATATTGCAAACAAACGCACACTTGACCCTCCAACACACTGTTCCATCTGTTCACTCACTGTTCACTCTTGCTGCTCATTTTATGTTTTTTTTTAATGTTTTGTTTTTGGTTTGTTTATTCCTTTAGGTGGGTAGACAATGGGTACTCCGAGTGGTTGTGAAAAAAAAGCTTTCATCTACAAATACTTTCTCAGGGATTTGAGCTTTTGAACGTACTCTAAACAGCTACATCTGTTGACATAGCGAATATTTTCATTTCATACAATTCTCAAAAAAAAAATCCTTCCTTGTCTTCATTGTGATGAATGATACTTCATATTGTAATCAGTGGACTTTTTAAATGTATTTTTAATGGCTACATCTGTTGACACAGCGACAGAGTTTATTTCAAGTGATTCCAAAGACTTCTCTTGACTGTAATACAGTACAATACAATATGGCTTATTGTACCCAGTTGACTTTTTGAATGTATTTTTAACAGCCACATCTGTTGCCACCATTTTGTTTCATCCAACACCAAAGATGTCCCTTGTTTCAACTATAAGAAATGATAATGGCATATGCCGTTTGGCAGATTTTTTTTTTTTTTTTTAAAAATCTCCAAACAATTTGCATAGCCTATTTTACTCCATTGGGTGTTGAGCTTCTGTTGTAGCTCTACACCACTTAGCACTTTTTTCTCATTCAGTCTGAAACTATCATCCTGAGAGTTTACTGAAAATATTTAATTACAATTTTTAAAGCATAACCTTTTAGAGGTTCATATCGTCTTTGTCTTCTATTAAAAAGTGAGCTGTAATCGTGAGATGAAAAATAGTTCAGTTAGTTAGTGTTTTGTTTGGTTTTTGTGACCATTTATGTAAACATTTTTATGTGTTGTATAAGGATAATTGTACTTTTGCCTGGTTTTTCACACTGTTGCACATTTTATACAGAAAAACATATTACAAATCATACTACAGTGTTTTTGTACTTTTTTATGTGGATTTCCATTCTCACGACAACCTTAAAAATCTAAATGACTGTATTATTATTTTTTATATAATCTATATTGCTGATGTGAAATTCACAGAGCTGAATGTATTATAGTAAGTATGTTTATTTGTAATCTCTCCTCCCAACAAATTGCAGCCTCTTCGACCCCCATTTTTAGTATAAACCAGAAGAAAACCTGAAAACTTCGGTATGATTTGTCCAAAAATTCTTTTTTTAAAGAAATGAAAAGAACATGGTAATACCTCCTGAATGAAACTCTGTTTGTGGAGGATATTTAGTGATACTCCCAGTAAGGTGTACTTGAGCGTGGTACTGATGCACTGATAAATCTACCTCACATAAAGCTGGGCCATTAGAGTCAGCTACCATCTGCTGTAAGTGAGCAGACAGCATCTGCGAAACCACTGGAGTTACACCAGAGCACATGACTGAACATTAGTGCACACACTGAGACAGACGTAACGGCACAAGGAAAGAGGTCTCTGTCCATGTGTGTGAATGCGTTTACAATTGTTTCAACGTGTGTGTCTTTCCACAAAGTTATCGATCACGGCGTAAAGTGAGTGGCTAATCAGGGGCTGATGGTGATGTTTGATGTATCCTACATCCATAAAGGCTTGTTCTACAAGACACACACACACACACACACACACAGACAGACATACACGCATGCACACTCACACTGTAACACCACTCAACAGAACAGGAACTTTATTGATTTACGCATAATTGGCCTGAGGCCCTTCTTGAAGAGAGAAATATGCATGGCAGGGGATTGCCATGTCAATAAGAGGTGTGCTTATGCGCGTGGTGTAACTGTACGCTAAGAGCCTGTGAAGACATGACAGTTGCTGTAAAAACAGAAAACGCACACACACATGCACAATTCCCTCTGGGAGCTGGCCCATGATTTAGCTGCTTCATTACCATGTCGGCAGCTAAAATTAACCTTTCTGGTGGACTGCTAACCTGTGTGTGGGTGTACGTGTGTGTCTGAGCAGACACATGATAACGCAAGTGGCTTTCGTCAAACTAAACGTGTCATAGCGTTAAGTACATTTCAGTGAACAAGTAACAAGCAGATACAATAAATGAGTACATGACACGCGAAGAATACAGGTCAACACATTAGAATTCCACAGATTAGCAGCTCGTGCAGTAACATTTTTGCATTTTTACCCTAAATCAGTATTTGTTTTGCTGTGATGCTTGTGCTCTTTCAGTGCACGGTTTTAAATTGAAAGTTTAAAGAATTGCAGACAGCACACAAAGCAAACCTTTATTTCATTCATTTATTAGGGAACCCAAAATATTGATAATGACAGCTGTCAATGATGTATAATTGCAGAGCTGTACCGTGATAGAAATAAAGATGGAATTGTTTGATAGAAATGTTAGATGCCAAAAAACATCTTGTTAAGCAGCAGGTGATGTTGGACGATGATCCCCAGGACAATGACTTGCCTAAAGACCCCGCGGCAGCTGATGGAATATAATAATTAATTATTAATGTGTAATAACGAAAAAATCATTTCTGAATAACCCAGTAATTTTTTTATTTGTACCTTAGAGAACATTGGTTAATGTGTAAGAATAAATCTGTTTGTACAACGGGTTCTTGCATGAGGCCCATTCAGTGTCACTCCCACTCAGAAGAATGCGTATTTAGAATGTTAATTGATGTAATCTGGAAAGTGAAGACAACCTATGTTTTTTTTATACCTTTAAACCCGTCAAGTTTAATTTTTCATTGTGTAGTGAAGTGCACATCCTTCCTGTGTGTTAACTGATGTTGGACCATCATTGGCGACTTTAGCTCTACTAGGTTGAGACAAAGTGATAATACCCTCAGTAACATTTTAGTTTCACACTCAGTCATCACCCTGGGACACCCCAGTTCGCTGAGGTCAGCCCAGTTTGATCAACCCTCAAAACCAGCAGAGCATGGCCCACTGTTCCACTGGGTTTCAATCAGAAGCCCAGTAAACCTGGCTTTCCCTCTCATACAGTGAGAGGCTTGTGTAACGTTACTGCAAGGCTTAGTTGATCACAACATGAACGTCTCTGACAGACTGTCACATGCGACTCCTGCCTATTTTAAAGATTCAGTGTCATAAAGATTTTTTCTACTGCAATTTCAAAGCAGTCACATTTTTGTATTTTCATCTACAGTACCTTCCTACTAACTACTTTCTAACAATCTGGCCCTAATGCACGTAAACATACACAAATACATCCAGAATTTGGCTTTAAAGAAAACATCTATACACATCAATGAAGTACACCACCACCAGTTTAAAACAAGGTATGTTCGTGTGTCTGGTGCAGTCAGTGTTCTAAATGTCACCATAGCTCAATTTCAATAGACTGGTAACCTATCGATTGGCAGTAATTTATGGTTTGATGTGGCGAGATGAGCCGCCTAAGACAAGCTGTCCGCTTCCCTTTTAAGAGCTCTATTCAAACTCTAACTAAGAACGGCCTGCATGCGTGTCACTGAGAGCTAATTTACTCCTACCAAAGACCATTTAGACCATTAATGAAACACACACACAGACCCACACACACAGAAACACAACGATGGAATGACACTTAATGCATACACATCTTTCCCATCTCTACACCAGTCCATCACTTCCTATATTTCTCTCTCCATTCTTATATATCGCCTCTCAGCGTATGAGCCAGTCTCCGGTTGATTTATTTATGATACGTGTTGAAGCTGCAGCTTCAGTAGTTCCCTGTATGTTTCAAAGGGACATTTAATTTAACATCTAAAGTGAAAGAAGGAAATTAAATTGACCCTCTGTTAAATGAAAATGGGACTTTTGTCCATCCAGTCTAGACATACAGCAGGTATGAGAGGAATGAGCTTAATACTTTACAGGAAAAATCCAAACGTCAAGATCATAATATTATTTTGTTGATTACAACCACAGCATTAGAGTGCTTTTGACTTAAAGTATGTTAGGTGTGGGAAGTATTTCTATATGCCTGATTTTTTAGGAACATTAAAAACATGGCATTGTAACAATAAGAAGGCAGCTCCTAAATAAATATAAAAATCTGGCTTCTCATTTTCTACCTTTCTCTCCTAAGCTCCAACAGGACTATTTCCACCTCACTTACATCCAGTAAACGAAACCACCATTCAGATAGACTGGGAACCCCCAGCCCAACTCAATGGACCACACCCACTATATCAGGTCTGTAAGAGTATTGACTTACATCCACTACTGTATATGCTAGTTGGCATTGTTTGTGGCAGGAGGTCAAAGTTTTCACTCTTTGAAATATCAAAAATTTAGTCAGTCATTTATGACGCCCAGTGGATGAATCCTAATGACTTTGGAGATCCCTTTACTCTTCATCTAGCACCATTATGAGGTTGTGGTTTTGAGTGACATTTCTCAAAAACATCAAGCCACCCTCAGCGTACATTGTAATTTATTTGGTGTAATTACTTGACTTTTTGTCTGGAACCATCTTAGGTTTAAATTCCAAATTGTTCAATACAATACTGGTTTATGCCTGAATACTATGTTAGCGAGTGTTGGCATGTTAACAAGCTAAACTAAGATGGTGAACATGGTATAAACATTATACCTGCTTAAAATCAGTATGTTAGCATTGCCATTGAGAGCTTGTTAGCATTTAGCTCAAAGTACAACCTCTCAGTACTGTAACTGTATGATTTTCATAGATTTTTTGCATGTGATTATATATTAATCCCAATTAACCAAAATTCATGGCTGCAATTATGTACTGTTATTGTTGTTACATTATTATTATAATCTTTTTTATGTTATTATTATTTTCTCAGGTGGAGAGGACCGATGTATCTTTCTCTGACCCACAAGATCCTGTTGTCAGAGGAACCAGATTCCCAGGAAACGGTTACCACCAGTTTCCCAGTTACACTCTTCCAACCAACACTGACTTCACAGGTAAGAAAGTTATGTGTAGGTACATGCAGATAACTGTGTGTGTATCAGAAAATGGGCAGCATGTCTCTCTGCATGGCTATAGTATACTGTGCATGTGAGCGTGTGCCTGTGTTTCCTGGTATATTTATGTGTTGCTCAGTGATCGCACTGCAGCATCTCAGTCTTCTAGTGACATTCCTTTAGAATGACTTCCCCAGTCATCTTAAAGGACAATTATCTTTCTGTTTACCAGCATCATTAGAGGGTTGAGCTGCACAGCCAAACATGTTCTGCTTCATCTGAGAACATCACCCAGTCTGACGCTCATAATTAATGACTGCTGATACTAATCAGTGGGATTTGAGCGGGCAAAGCTCTTTGATGCCACTTGATTGCTTCACTGTCCTGCACAAACCTTGTATCACCAGTTATGTCTTTCTGTGTGGACATAATGTTTAAATTTGGGTCATAGAAAAATTCTTTCCAAGCCATGTTGTATGATAAAATGTAAAATATGAATTTACATCTGTGGGCAAACTAGTTTTCTAGAATTTGCTTTTAGTTGTTTTTGAGATGAGAAGGTAGGAAAAGAGAGTTTAGATTCAAAAGGAGAAAAAGAAACAGGTTGGTAAATTTGAAAGTCTTTTAGTATTTACCAGTAACACTGAGAAGCTAAGATAAGATCATTTTTGTGTGTTCGCCGCTTCTCTAGTTTCCTTTCTCCAAACAGGCGAACTTGTGTGTTCTTGGATGTGAGTAGTCTGAATGTGTGTGACTGTATGAATGTATAAAAGGGCGTAGGGTGCAGAGCATGCATACTAAGCAAGTTTTTCTGGATTATAATTTATAAAGCTAACAGATCAGATATTGTTTTAATGATATCACATTTCTGACCTCCTCCTCTTTGTCTTCTACAAACTTTCTCCCATAAAATGATATTGGCCATTTGATAAGTCAAATGTTATCATTTCCTTTGTGATCTTTTGGAGTTGTATGGTAAGACAATGCCCTGTTGTCTTCATGAAAATCTTAAAAACCCCATTTCATATTCTTTATCATTATTCATGCTTCCCGTTTCTTTTTCAATGCTTTTTACAAACACTGTGTTTTTATCCCAAATAAACTGATGAGGATTTTTGATGTTATCCATGCTTCTTCAGCACAAAGGTTAATAGATCTCTCTGAATATTGCAGCAGATAAATGAGGATTTTTGCTATTGAAGGGGTGCCTCTCTTCTCCTCCACTCTCCTCCTTCATAAAGGGTAATGGATCAGACAATAACTTTCAGACCGGATCTATTCTGGACCATGAATGTGTCGGCAGTCCCCAAACCATCGCCCTTTTACAACCATCAATACTAATAGCATCATCTACAGACAATTATTCCCATCGAAGCGCATGGAACAGCGAACAAATCAAAGCCAAATTGGATTATGAATGTAATGCAGTGTAATGCCCCCTCGAGAGTCAATTGATCACAGAGGACAGACTCGTCAATCGTAGATGTCTTGTCGAAACCTAGTAACTGCAACAATGACAACTAAAAAATGTATAATCTTTTTTGATCCATTTCATATTACAATAACCCTTTATTTCATTCAGAAAACCTCACAAAGTTTTTACTATCTATTGCTTTGAAATGAGCCTTGAGAAAACTTTACATACAAGGTTCTTTTTTCCCCCAATGGCAGCATTGATGGAAACAGGAGATCATCCTTTTTCTCCATCAATATCATGCACCATTCTAGGAATATTAATAACTTGTTGTTTCCATAAATTGTTCATTCAGGTTCTTACTGGAGGCTTTCTCATTTCCTAAACACGTGAATCAAGGGTACATCTTTAGGCACGGCCATTCTGTATGTAAAATCTTAGTTAAGATTAAGATAGATAAAGATAAAGATAAAATCACATAATATTTGCCCTTTCACCTTTCATTTTATGGCCACTTTACTTAAATTATTTTTGGCTAAATAGGTTGTTTTCAATGCGCAATTATTGTGATAGAAGTGGATGTTTCCATAAATGATAAGTGTGCTCAGTTGTGATTAATGATGCTTCTTAATGCTGAATGAGTTTAGGGTACTTGAGGTCAGGATTTACCACACTGAATCTTACTTTAGATAAAACAGGATTAAAACCATATGCAATTATGCTGTGCTTATGAATAACCTGTAAGTGCCTGTTTCCATAAATGCATGCGAGTCCATTCATCTTATCTGTAATGCCTCTATGTCTAAATGGGACTTCCTACTCTCCTTGTTAATCTTTGAATTTAGGACTTTGCATTTCAGTTAAGAGTGGAATGCAATATTATTCAATAATCTATTTAAATGGATACTGGTTCACAACAGGTTATATAGTCCTCTCTCCTCATTTGTAACTCTTCAGTATTTGAGCCTGAAATTATTAAATAAATTATTGGAATGAGGATGATGGCCTGCTCATATTTTCACTAATCCAGATATATTTCTACAACCCACAGCAAATGGGAAGGGATGAAATTTACAAACATAGTCTAGGAAAAAAAGAAGAAATGAATGCACAAACAAATAGCCTTGGAAAATTTCCAGACACATCTAATACAGTACATTGCTGCAGCATCACTGCAGCAACTGGGCAGGATAAAGGGAAATGTTAAATGATACAAATTATTTTTCCTTAATTAATATGATTGATTGCCAGGCATTGACGTTGAGAGGAGAGGGGGAGAAATGTGTGAAGGGAAAGTTTGCACAGACATCATTAGTTTTTCCCCATTTAAAGATTAATCAGAAGAGGCTGGGCTCTTTAATTCTGTCATTTGTATATTTAATGGGCTGCTGCAGAATCTATGGGTGTAATTAGCTAGCTGCCGCGCTCTCATTAATACGCCAGGCTCTGATTAATGCCAGCACAGAGCTAACATGACTGGAGTTATTCAGGTTATGTTGTGTAGATGATTGCACACATCCTCCACTGTTTACTGAGACAGAGAGAGGAGAAACAATACAATAACACATGAAACAACAATACTACCTAATAAATAAGACTATAGCTGAAACTTTAAATGGCTCAATATTGCTGAATGCTTATGTTACACATTCTGGAATATAACATAAATCCTCTTTGCTTAGGGACAGAGAGGGGGAAGCATTACATTAGGTATGAACAATAAACTCAATTTAAAACAGCCTTTAATCATTTTTAATCTACAAAGACTCAATTTAAACAAAATAATTGTCTCACTTAAAAACTCTAGAGTTGATGATGTGTGCATAATTGGTTTCATGTACTTGTAGGTCATAAAATGTATTCTTTAAGGTACATTAAGTAATATATCACTCATGAAAAAACTTTCAGATTTTGACACAGCAGTATGAAACAACACAGGTTATGTTTATTGACAAAGCTCTCTTAAAGTATTTTTTTTATATTCTTTATGTTCTGACCAGAAGAGAAGTTGAGCTGATGTTTTGCATTGCATGCTATAGATCACGCAGAGCCTCGTCCAGGTAGCCATCTCTTGCCATCTTGCAAATGGTTTCTAAACAATTGACAACATGTAAAATGTTTGTTATGGATTATATGTTCCACATTTTTGCAACACAGGCTGTGAGGCCTAAGGATGGTGATGTTAGTGGGTCAATCTTTACAACAGTTTGCCCTAGAGCAGGATATCTTGACGCCTATAGCAATATCAAAGCATAATAATAATCGAAACTTCTTTATTTAGTGTTTTTACCGGTTTTAATTGCTGTGTCCGTTTGTTTTGGAGAGGAGGAAACTTCTCTGTAATTCAGCTCTCTGTAAAAACCATGTGAACAATGAACACTAAGTAAAACCTAACTTATAAACAAGCAGAGCACCTTGAAACCTTGGCTCGCAGCCCCTCCAGGGCAAGGAATCTCTGTGTTGAGGCAAGTGAAATGTGTCATGCAGTTGTCCGGTCAGGCAAGTGAAAAATAAACTTGATGTCTGTAATGTTATGTGAAAATAACTAAGCATGCGCGACTCTTTCTCAGCACCAAATCGTAAACAGGACCAATACCAAATGTCTTATAGAAGTTAACTCTGGGGTCAACAATGTCGTATACGACATAGGGTTACTATCGTTAAATGTCTCTAGAGTGTTGCCTGTGAGAGACTATGCTAAGCTAACCACGATGCCATTCCAAGGAAAGCTGCAGTGTGAGCACCCTTTCAGACGTTTTGTAATCCAGCCTTGAACTGTAATTCTTTGGAGACTTTGTTCTTCATTATCCATAATGAAGAATTTGACACCGAATGTCTTTTTCCGCGTTTTTTGTTGTTGGCACCCCCATGATTCCTTGGTTGACTCGACCAATCAGAGGTTGTGTTCCTGACTTCTCAGACAATCTGAACCCCCACCCCCCCCTCAACACGGTCCCCAGCTGGCTACTATTTTATTTTCACCCAGCTGGGCAACTAGAGGAAAACACTGCAGCTCCCAAAGACAGACTGAAATTAGCAATGCCCCTAGGAGACTCACTGAATGAAACCTTATTTTAAGTCATATTTTAATTTAAAGATTTGTACATTAGCAAATTAAATATTTGTGCATTATCAATCATGATTATCATTTTGGCCATAATCATGCAGCCCTATAGCCTAAGATTTGGTCCACTATCAAGGCTCAAGACTGTAAACTGTAAACTGTTTACTGATTTGCATTTTCTCTCTAGCAATGAAAAGTGATGAAACAATTAGAAGCCCTAGTAATTTGTAATTTCTAAATTTAGGAAAATATTCGGTAAATAAAATAAATACTTTTGGGAAGACAATTGATGTTTTTAAAGAAGTTCATTTTATAGTATGTCGAATTTAAATTTAATCAGTGATTAGGTTGACTTTTCACCTGTTTAACATTAAGCTGTGACGATTAGTATGTTTGAATTAAGGCCTGTAGTGGACAAAGTTTGCCTCTATTGGGCGTGTGTGTTTCTGTGAGGCTTTGGTGTGCACTCACATGTGCACGCTGTTTTTTTGTGTTTGGGTGATTGGGCATGTGTGTATGTGTGCTTGCATGTATTTTGTATGAGTAACAGAGACACCTGTCATGATGTGCGCTCACGTTTTACTGTTGATGGCTCCAAAGTGGTTGTCAGTGTGAAGTAGCACAAGTCCTGTGGGGAAACCTCAGGAGGAAGTAATGCTGAGAACGAGCAGTGTCACTAAGATGCTGTATATTTGGACCAAACACATTGGCCAAGGATGTGTTGTCCCTCCCAATTGCAACAGACTCGCACAAACATACTGAACTATATATGCAAACAACAGTTGCCTATTGTTGCCTTTATATGAAGATATACGTAAGGTATCACCAATCACCATTTAATTTAATTGGCCATTGCACACAGTTTTTTGTATTGTTTAAAATGTGTGTGCATGAATGCGTATGTGTGATGTAACATGTACCTCCTATGTCCATGTCCACTATAGAAAGCACAGTTTGATGTTACCTGTAGTCTGTTTTACAATGAATAACTTAAGCAAGATTTAGGATGGTAAAAAAAAGGGATGGAGGTAGGATAGATGGGAAGGAGTAAAGTATGGAGTGAAGGAGGTAAAAAGAAAATTGAAGATGCAAGGATAGAAAACACATTTAGATGAGGTGGAGACAAGGGGAATGAAAAGGTCAAGAAAAAGACGAGGAAGGTTAAAAGCGAAGGGAATAAAGAAAGGAAGGTATGAGAGATCAGGAGTGTGACACAGAGAAGGTTAAAAGGGGAAAATGAATTGTCAGGTATCTGTCATGACTTCACTCATCTCTGTGGTGACAAGGTCATGAATGTAAATGACAGGCACCTGCTTGATGTACAGAATGCAAGTCCAATGTAAAGAACATTTTTTTTCTTAGCAGTATTCTACTTAATTATCAACCAAAGTAAATATATTGATTTTCTTCACTAGTCGTCTGAGTATTTAGTGCATATGTGCACTGCCAAAATGGGAAAAGTTTACATTCTTTTTATATTGAAGCAGCTTCACCTCACAATTTTTTCCTGCCACTCACGGGTCACGTGTAGTATTCCCAATTTATGTTCTAAATCAGGGGTTTTCAAAGTCTGATGCTGCGGGCCTCCTCTCTGACAGCGCTAGGAAAAAGGCACCCCCTAAACCTGCCAGGCTTATTTGCGTAGTTTCGGCATAATTTCTGAATGCAGGGGATCATGAATATGTTACCACCCAGAAAAAAGTTTGGGATGCTGCCTAAAACATAAAAAACCTAGAATTAGTTGCAGTCATGTTGCAGTTTACATCCATGTCTGTCTAGAATCATACAATATACTATGTAGTGACTGATATGGGACTTTCCCATGCACATATGCTGGCTGGCTCGACTTGGTATGACTCAGTACGGCAGGGATCTGCATGTTTTTTACAACAGGACTACCCATTTGAAGGTGCATCTTTAACTAATGACACGGTTGTCTTAAATGTACAATGTTTAAAAGCAAAGGGTTGATTGAGGCTGGGACATAAGAATGGGTGTAAAACGGTGGACAAACACATTTCATTTCCCCTGCTATTGTTGCTGTGAGTGTTTCTCCATCACAAAGCAGGGCAGGTGTGTTCTGGCTAAAAATGCATTTTTTGAAGTCACAGTTACTTTTGACCACCAACATTCAATCAGTTCATTCTTCAGTCCAAGTGGATGTTTGTGCCAAATTTGAAAGAAATTCCCTCAGGGCGTTCCCGACATACCGTGTTCACGAGAATGGGGCAGATGTATGAACAAGTGGACAGATAAACAACCAGACAACATAATGCCTCTGGCCATGGCTATCACTGGCAAACTGTTTTTTAGTGTTTCCCACAGGATTTTGTGAGACTGTGGAAGGTGGAACTCGGATCTACTGGAGTCCTGCCCAGTCTACGGGGCATGCTCCCCCAGAAGAAAATGTTGCACATTTTAAAGTGAAATGCATCAATGTGGTGTACTTTGAGAGCAAGATTAAGAGGCTAGATCATAAATAGCATGAACATAAATAAGAAATAGTAGAAAATATAAAATGTAGAATATAATAATATATAGGCTGAGACTGAGCTTTGTCTCTGCTGCCTGGTAGTTAGTGGCTATACAGTTGCTTTGGCCATACAATGTAAGCCTATATAGGCTTCAGTCCACAGTTGATGTCAATCCATTTTGCATTAGTACAGAGTTGTTAGTAAACCTTGACTGATAGACTAAATAATCATTGTTTTTAAATTATGCACACCTATGAGAAGTCGCCTATCATCACACTCATGTACGGGACCAAACAGTCCTGCTGCCGGAAAGTTTCATTTCGTGGTGCATGCGCAGATTAACTTTTTTAACTTTTTCTGGCACAACATGGTTATGTTTTCCAAGCTGTTCATAATCACTGTTGCCCGTTGCCCAAGTACACAGACAGTCTAGCAGATGTGATGTCCAGTGAGGTTAGCAAGACAGATAGAGATGCACTGCCAGCTAACACATCAGCGTAATGTTACTGTTATTTGCTCACATCAAACTTGGAGAGAACACAGGTTGATGTCATTGCTGTTCTCATGGTGAATTGCAGGAACAGAAATCAAAATTTGCGGGAACAGCAATCAGAAAGGATAGTTTCGCTTCATCATCTAATCGAACTTGTAAACATTGACACCCGCTTTCATAGGAGGGGGAGGCAGAGGTTGCCCTTGTCCCAAACAATGAAGTTGATGAGGTAAAACATTAAATGTATGAATTCCCTCAAAGTTGTACTTTTTTAATAGAATATTTTTATCACACGATAAATTAGAGACTTTGGCCTGTATAGATGAGACCGACATACAAGTCACTGTCTTTTGCTTTATATCAACAGCTAGTATGATGGTGTGTTCACACAGAAGGCCAAGCAAAATTTTGCCTTGATCATTTATGTTTACTGCAACGCAACTTGCACATTAGCCGGAAGCTAGCGAGCAATGGCAAGCGAGGGTGTCACGGCTTGTGCCAGAAACACCAGGAACAGAGGGATTTGGACCCAAGTGCAGAGACCACAGGCAATGCAGGT
>JBBPCS010000130.1:3969634-3980364 GCA_037974645.1 Hollardia meadi
TACAACAAGAATCAAACACAGAAACAAACCAGAATTCAACCCCAGGAAAACAACCAACCAAAATTGAAACCATGACAGAGGGAGTGTGTGTCTATGTGTTTGAAGTAAGTTTAGTCACTGTCTGGAGTGAACACTCACCAGAGACTCCAGTTCTCTCTCCTTTTTCCTCTTTCTTCTCTCATGAAGTAAATTACAGTTACCCTCCAGTCAGCAGTCAACATTACAGTACATAAACACTGACAGTAGGCCCGTCCCCTTCTCATATGTCCGTGACTCGCTGCTTCAGACAGGTTGATAAACAAGAGTCAAGATAAATCCACGTTTTAATCCCAAAAGTTTAAAAGTAAACTCTGAGCTCTCCTCCCTCCAGATAGAAGCAGAATCTGATGTGACTGCGAGTGAAGTCAGAAGTCCTCCAGGTTGTGCCCCTGGCTCTCTCTTCCAAAACTGGCCAGCTCTCAGTAGCTGAGCAGCGTCTGTGCCCCTCTGTCCGCCCTATCCTCCTCCGCAAAGCCTTGCACTTTTTTTTTCGCTTAAATTGAATATTTCCAACTCATGCGGGTGAGGCAAAAACGCGAGTTGGTATTTGCATTGCGCTAATCGAGTCATTCCCATTGCCCAGCGTGAGTAGTCGCAAATTCACGTGTATTTGCGTCTTTCCATTGTAAAAATTTTTACAAATAAACCTACAAGAAACAGAAAAGGTACTTTTTAGTCAAAATGGTGCGAAAACTGGGATTGGCATTGGGGATGGGACTGGCATTGAAATCTGCATTCATCTCGAGCTTTCCATGTCACTGTTTTACTTCTTTCCATCTTAAGTAAATTCACATACCAATTATTTTGCTACCATTGGCTTCTGATGAACCCTGGAGTGCCTCCATTCAACTCCTCAGATCTTCCCACACTTCTGTTCCCTTCAGAGACAGACAGAGCCGAGGAAATGTACACATACTCAGACACACACATAAAATCACATCCTCTGTGTCGTTATGTGGATCTAGTAGTGGATTAAGATCCAATCTCTGATCCATCGTAACATGACAGGACAGTGCACTGTAAGAAATCTGTGCTCTGTGTGTGTGTGTGTGTGTGTGTGTGTGTGTGTTAGAGATCAAGTTTCCCACATTGCTGAAGCTTTAGCCCTTTTTACACAGAGAAGCTACCTGTGTTTGTTTACAGTAAACAAAACAACAGCAGCATTATGCCACCCCACTGTGGGTTTAAAAAAAAAAATCTTGCTGTCTTTTTGAGTCAAGAGGAATCAGTCATTAGATAGAGAGAGCTATGAAGAATATTAAAAATCTATATGACAGCAAAAGCAACACTGTTGCTGCATATAAGGCAAGAGAGGAATGTTGGGAAAAAATTGCTGATCATGTATATTTCTAACATATCTATTTTACATCTAAATGTGCTCATGCCTACAGTTTTATTTTTAACATGACAAATGCATGACAAAAGTGAAGTTTTTTTTTCCTTTCTCTATCTCCCACTCTATTTCTGTCTCCACACAAACTCTTGTTCCTGATCTTGAATCAGGTGTTGAGTTGAGTTTCAAGACTCAGTCCCCAGATGGCCTGCTGCTCTGTGCCTTCTCTCCAGGAAATCAGGAAGAGTTCCTGGCTATTCAGATCAAAGGTGGACGCCCTTACTTTTTGTTTGACCCACAGGTATGTAAAGTTGTCTTTTACACTTTTGAAGAATGCTAGTGCAAGGAACTGATATTTCAAGAACAATATGCATAACAGAGTATTACTCTTTATATCTTTTCTGAGAGACTTCCAACTACCTATTCAGAGGCATCTCCATCCAGCTTGACTATTATTAAACAAACACGCCTATAACTTGGGTGTACCTTTTTTACAGTGACATTTGACAGAAGGACATGCCAAAATTTGATTTATTTTGAAGTGTATTTCTGTCCTTAAACACATTTTGTTTTACCATCTCAGGGTAAAATTTTCACATTCCTTCATTTGTTTTTGCCTCTTATTTTATTTCATTCTGCTCACTTTACTAACTTGCTCACCTTCACCTGTCTTTTTCGCTTTTTCTTCTGATCTACGTCTGTCTCTCTGTCTTCTCTGTCTTTCTCTCTTTCTTCCTCCCTCTATCTCTGTCTACCATTTTCTCTCACACTTGCTCTCATCTAATAAATGTGATCTGTAGTCCCTCATTGGTTTCTGTCAGGGAGACAGGGAGAGGGGAAAAAACTTTGAAAGTGTGTCAACCTTTGAATTGGACTGCAATTAACTCATTCCCTGCAGTCACCACGCGTGAATACCAATTGCAAGCTAATTAAGCTTTGCACTCTCTCTCTCTCTCTCTCTCTCTCTCACACACACACACACACACACACACACACACACACACACACACACACACACACACCTTATCCATCCATACAGACACATGTAGACGGGTTAAAGAGTCAACGACTTCGATGATGAAAGTGATGATGAGAGATGATTACATATACTTCCATGAGGCCACCAACTAATTACACACTCAAACAAACACACACACACTTACACTTTCCTTCCTCATCACTATCACTACACTAAATACTTGTTATCAAAAAGACTTGATCAAAATGTAACCATGGGATGTATCTGTGTGTGCAGAGGAGTGTATGTCACTAAATAGATCCTCGTTGACTTGCAGTGTTACAGTAATGTGTGTGTCTGGTTGTGTGTATTGTAAGAAAGCATGGATGTGTCTTCTGCAACTGGGTTGATTCCTTTGTTTAGGCTAGTTTGGGGTAATTAACAGTGGGAGTGGTGTCACGGCTTATTAGCGTTCCCCTAGATACATATAGCTGGACCCATTACTTCCCCCTATTAGCCTGTTGAGCTAGCCTAATGGGATTACTAGTGCAGGGGGGTAATTTAGCATGACACAGGAAAGTGATATGCTCATAAATATGTGCACATGTGAGCTGCCACACACATACACGCACACACACACAAAGCATATTGACGCATGTGAACACTCTGAAATATTCCCTTTCACACGTAGAAGAGATATCGACCAAAGCATTGGAGAGAACTTACTGTCACAAAGGGCTGTCTCAGTATACAAAGGTTTATGTAGCATCTGGTAACTACAATGTCTGTCACAGGTTGTAATGCTGTGCATCACAGACTCCAACATTAGCTATGCAGGCACACAAGTGGCAGACACACAAATTGTATTTTATTTGACATGCCATGCATCTTAATTCTCTTTTAGCTCCATAACAGTGGTGGCTATTCGTAAAATCGAAAAAGCTGTAATTTTACAGTCCTCTGGCCTGTGAGGAAGAAAAGATTTTAATCTTTAATTTTTAATCCAAGCTATAGTCCACCCACTTATTGGTGCTTTTTAAATGTGCATTTACTGCAGTCACCCCCGCTAGCTGCCTATAAGAGATCATACCTCTGTTGTTCTATTAAAGAGATTCCTATTTGCCCCTTGCCCACTTATGAAAACACAAACTTTAAATACTCTCTTCAATATTTTGGTCTGCTTCCATCCCTTATTCAACTATCAAAAAAATTTAGCATATATGAACTACAGCACCTTTCCTGCAATCAAATGCCAATGTCTCTTAAACTTGAAATGACTGCCAGTTACCTAAAGGTTTGTGAATTTGTGAGAGTTGACCAAAGAAAGGGTCTCACAAACTGGGGAGCAGGCTTTGATCACAGAGGAGTGGATTTTAAGCGACTAGACTACTAGACTAGACCAGAATGGCATAACAGTACACCTGCCACCAGTGCTTCTAGTAACAGGTGGCATAAGTCCTCTCTCAGGTACAACAGCATAGCATATAAAAGCCTGGACAAATTAGGAGGGGATTCGAGGAAAAGGGAGTGTGACAGGCCAGACTGCATCTCCTCGTCTTTGTTTATTCTCTCCATCCATACTCAGCTCTCTCTTTAGTGGTGTGGTCAACAAAGGGATTGAATGGGCTTGTTCATGAGAATGGGACTGACTTGGTATTTTTCAACACGGACCCTATTTTCTGATGTTTTTGTGTGTAGTTGCCAAATGTAGACAACAATTTTTTAGAGCACTGCAGCTGGCAGTCACGAAACAAGCTACAATTTATTTCTTTGGGGCAATTGCACACTGGCAAAATAAGTCCCCTGAAAGCGCTTGTTCTTATCAATGAAAAGCAAAAATTTTATAATGGGTAAGAAGACGGAAAACGTAAATGTCTACCTTTTGCTTGATCCGGTCTGTTTCTTGTTGTATTTCTAACCAAGTCTCGCTTAAGGAGAAGATTTGTTCTTTTGGACACATGAGAGAATGTGTCCAGCACAGCCCTGTTGTTTAGAGGGAGAAATCCTCTAACTTAATTACACAGCGTTGTGTATAGTCCCAAGTATCATTCCTGGACACATATCAAGTCCACTTATATTGAACAGCAACCTGTCCCACTCTTTACAAAACAGGTAATTTGGGCATAGTGATGGGTGATGCCACCAACAGGAATATTATGGCCTTCTGTCTCTCCTCGTCTGCTCTTCTATTTATAGGAGATCTTTGTCTGTATGCTCTGTCTCAAATAAATACAGACGGCCATCAAATTCAAAGTCTTCATCCACATTGTCGAAATCATCTAAATATCAATATATATAATATATATAAATATCAAATTCAGCCATGACTTTGAAACGAGGGTTATTGATACTTGATCAAACTGCTGTCTCACTGA
This sequence comes from Hollardia meadi, assembly GCA_037974645.1. Taxonomy (NCBI): domain Eukaryota; kingdom Metazoa; phylum Chordata; class Actinopteri; order Tetraodontiformes; family Triacanthodidae; genus Hollardia; species Hollardia meadi. Next base: position 3,974,340 of record JBBPCS010000130.1, read on the forward strand.
CCTGCTGACCAATTACCAGCATCTAATTTTTGTCAGAATTTAGGAGCAGAAAATTTCTTAGGGATTTCCCAGTGCACAAGCATGCCTCTAATTTCATAATTTATGGATGATTGTCTGCCTTCACAGGCACATACATCTGAGTATCATCAGCATTGTAGTGCTAATTAATTCAATGACTGCATCTAATTTGTTCAAGAGGTGATATATAGCGAAAGAAAAGTCGATGGCCAACAACAGAGCCCTGAGGTTCCATATTTTACATCAAGTGGTGACAAATGACCATCAGACCTTTGAGATGAAAAAAAGTGTGAGCTTCTCTTCAACCATCTCTCTATCTTGACCATCTCATATGAATTCATCTACAATTAAAGTTTTTGATAAGATAATGGTTGAATATGCCAGTTTCATGTGGATAGAAGGTCAGCACCGTTATAACAGTGACTTTAAATTTATCTACCCTGGTGAGGATTTGTTAGATTGCAATATGTTATACTGAAATGACAGTACCAAGAATGGAAAACAAAGCAGTTTGAAGACATTGCTTAGTTAGAGGCAGGTGAGAATAGCGGTGGAAACATGAATCTGTATGTCATCCGAGGAGTAAAACAAAACTTAATTCTGTGCCCTTCTCCTCTCTTATGTTCATAAGGACAATCCCTTATACACAAACACACACACATCCTCAAAAAACACATGCTTTTTTGTTCCATGTACATCCATGTGTATATTCACACACACAGATATGCTCACTTGCATGAGCTGCGAAGTATAGCTGGGAAAGCCACACAAGACTATCCTCAGGCAGTTCCTTACCACCACTTATGTTCTAAATGCCCTGCTGTAGGGTGTCTCAGTCATACTTTCTGGGAGAGTTGAGTGTTATTTGCTTTCACTGCCACTATTTCTCAGGCAAGGGATTCAGGTGGTTGTGTTTGTGTGTACGGTATGTGTAAGAGAGAGAGAGAGAGAGAGAGAGAGAGAGAGAGAGAGAGAGAGAGAGAGAGAGAGAACTGTAGCGAGACTCCTCCCATATTGTCTTGTTAAGTAGAGCTGTCTAGCAATGGTAGTAAAGATGTCAGAGGCTGATATACTCTGGCATTCATACATTTATTGATCTCATCATTAAATCTTCATCACTGTGTGTGTGTGTGTGTCTGTGTGGATATGTGTTGTCTGTGTGAGTGCACACAAACCTGTTACTCTTGTTTTACTACATTACTCGTTGCCGACTTGCTAAAAGCTGATCACAACAATGATGTCATACTTAATAGGTAGCAAAAAGCCCTGTAACAACACTTTGATGATTATGTCCATGTTTGTGTCCTTTTGAGGGCGGTGTGTGTATGATGTGTGTCATCGATCCTTAATGTCTAACATTGTTTGCACAACATATGGATATAGAAGCAAGAATTTAAAATGTTTCAAAGGAAACCATGGTTTATTGCATTGTGATTTGAAAAGTGGTCTCTTTTGATCCAAAGGTCAGAGATTTACTTCAGTAATTACTGTAAGACACTGTAAGATAGTTGTGAGACCTACAGTATAGTCAGAGTAGGGAAACAAGAGTAAGTCAACTGTTTTCAGAACACCATTAATGTATATGTGTTTACATTGTCTATATTGTGTGTGTGTATGCATGTGTTTGTGTGTGTAGGGTTCAGCAGTGGCTGTTACTGTGCAGGGTGATGGAGGGCGCCGCTACAATGATGGACAATGGCACAGCATCACAGCAACAAGGCGAGGGGCCGTGGGAACAATCATTGTTAACAATCAATACAGAGGTAACTCTTCTCATATTCATACTGACCACTGTGTATCTGCCCTCATGTGTGGGTGTGTAAGTGTGAGCTTATTTATGCTTGTCTGTACATGTGAGCATGTGCTTTTGCAGTGTGAGACTGGCATGTCTGTGCGTTTATGTGCGTTGCTTTGTGTGTAAATCCCCCAGCTCTGCATAGAGGTATTAGTCAGGTTAATCCCAGCCACTCTGTGTCTGATGAGAAAAATACTGCTCCACACACACACACACACAGAAACTCACATGTGTTCCTCTTCTCAAATATGTTGTTCATTTTCTTCTGGATAAATCTGGACAGAGCCTGCATGAACATAATCCTTCACTTACTTAGTCTCAATCCTCTGCTTCTCTCTCTCTCTCTCTCTCTCTCTCTCTCTCTCTCTCTCTCTATTTGTTTGCCTTTACGCCCTCTTTCTTATGATGTCCACATCTTTATTCCAATCTTCTGTCCCTTTTTGTTCCCTAAATGCTCTGATTTCATATTTACTCTTACCCTCCTTTAATTCCACACGTTTGCTTTGTCCCACCACCACCATATGTGTAACACCATCATCCTACCTTCACCACCCCAGGAAGTGCATCAGCTTCCAGCGGCAGCACCATTATTGGGGAGAACACAGGGGTGTTCATTGGAGGGCTGCCTGAAGACTTTACTTTGCTAAGAGAGGATTCAGGTAACTCCATCATCAACCAATCTCTTTTTTAAATAATGTTATTGTTTATAATCTTTAACATTTGTATAGATTTCCTAAATTGTGTCCATCTCAACCTGGTTTGGCTTTTTAAGTTTTGTTGATGCTCGAAGGCTTAAATAGTATTTCACTCCACTCCACTCTTTTCCATTAGGCATCATTAGGGGTCTTCCTCAAGTATAATTTAGCAAGAAATATAACATTTTAAAGTCTCCTGGTAGAGATCCAGCCTCGCTACAACCAGACCAACTTAATGCCTCCATAAGATTTGTCATCATCCCCATTTTCAGGCACTGAATATTCACTTGATAACCCCCGATCATTCTTATGATTAGCACTGGGTAGAAATTGCCACTGACAACTTGAGCTCAATTTAAGTTCAGTTTTGTTTTTATTTGGCAGTTTGAAAGCATGGAAGTGAAAACTCAAGTTGTGGTATTTGTTCTTGTCTGTCCAGGCGATGCCCAGTTAGTGCAACATGGTTTCTCTGGTTGCCTCAGAGATGTCAGTTTTAAGATGACTGACAGCCCCTCAGAGGAATGGAAATCTCTGGACTGGGCAACAGCCACAAAGAGGGTGGCATCATATGAAAGCTGGGAGGGATGCCCTCTTCAGTCTGTGGATGGAGCCCATTTTCTGGGTCATGGTAGGATCTTATTGATTGTTGCTATTAATATTATGATTATCTTTTGTTAATTTACTGTCTTTTATCACAAGGACAATCCAAACAAACAGTTCTACATGCTATAAAGATTTATGCCCATTGAGGGTGAAATAATGAAGTGTACATTGTAGCATAATTAGCATTGCAGAGAACATCTTTTTTCATGAGCAATTTGTGTTCAGATACAACTTTAAGTGAATGTTTAGTGCTATTACACTGGCAACACTATATCTTAATAAGGTGTTTGCTGCTGCTGTTAGTGATAATGAGGTTGTTGTTTCATCTTGATAAATATGATGATAAGTTAATTGCTCTTTGTGTGAAAGATCAGGTTCGTCAGTGTGCATTTCCTCCATTATTGCTTTGTAAAGGGCCTACTCATCCAATCTTTACTGTCACTTTTGAATATCTGACAAAACATTTTAACCTTAAACATGTCACATATGTAAAGTGTGACTCAATATACAGTATATTTGAAACGTTGTTAGTTATTATTTCCTCCGTGTTTCAGGTTACTTGGAGATGGACAGACATGTGTTCAGTGGAGGACAGGACTTTGACATTTCTATGGATTTCAGAACCGACCAGCTCAATGCACTTTTGCTCTTTACATACAACACGCATACCAAAGACTATATGCTGGTAAGGAGCAGAGACACATTTAAAATTATTGTTTAAATACTCAAATAAAACTTTAGAAATACACGACAAAGCATTCACTTGTGATATTTTGTTTATGGGTGTGTATTTTTAGGTGGAACTGGAAGCTGGCCTCCTTTCCTTCAATCTTGCTTCTGATGGTCACATGACTGAACTTAGCATGTGGGTGGGGCTTAGCTACTGTGATGGAGACTGGAAACGGCTTTCATTAGCAAAACGCGGCTCGCTTATATTTGCTGCAGTTGATGACTGGGCAGAAGAGACGAGGGTGGGAGGAACAGTAAGACTGAGAGTTGATTCGCCATTATACTTAGGAGGAGTGCCCACGGAGCTCATACATCCTGCTCTGGACAGCCGAAGTCACAAACATGGTGAGATATACAGTATGTAAGCACAGAATTAGTATTAGTTGTTTGCATGATCAAAATGGCAGGTGTTTGACCAAGTAGATCTGTTTCAAGACGTGTTGTTTGGTTTGTGCAGCTTTCCTCAACCTCATATATAAATTTCAGCAGCTGGTCAAACATGGCACTTTACATGTTTGTGAGCTCCTTGTTATTGTTTTTCTTCTATGGAGTAAATAAGTGAGAGTATAGGTACTAGCAGGCCAAGTTTTCTTTGACCTTTGACCTAGCTCGTTCTTCTATCTAGCCACGGCAGCATTAAATGAACCCAGAATCAATTGCCCCTTTTTACACAGCCTGATCAATGCGGGCCTGTTGCGCCTCTGTTGCGCCTTGCTGTCTATATAAATGTAACAGAGGTGTAATGGGGGGTCAAAATTGTTCCACCTCTGAGACAGCAACAGAGGTAGTAACAGCGCCGAATCGACGTCTGTATAAATGGAGTGAGCCGGCAAGGCGGAACGACGAAACAGGGCTGTTACGTTTTGCCGACATATTATGTGTGCGACCCAAAACCGGGAGATTGAAAAGCAGCTAGCAGCAGTTTGCAGCTAACTCAAAGAAGAAGATAAACAACCGAAAATGTTTACAAATTGTGGATATAACACGATATTCAGGAGCTACTTACCCTCCAAGCAGAGGACAAGATCATCCGCCACATAACAGGGACGGTAAATGATTGTTATTGTCATGTTATTCTGTTGTTTATAAAGCGCTGCTGGTCACGAATGTAAAATGTCACACTAGACTCCGATGCTGCTGTGTTACTCGTTACACCTCCTTTAATTGCGGAACGCTGGCTTGCTCTCTAAAACCACACAGTGGAGCAGCGTTATGATGACGTTGCTTTGTTCAGTATAAATAAACAAAGGCAGCATAGAGAAGGGTCTTTGTTGCGCCGATATTGCGCAATCTCTGTGTAAAAAGGGCTATAGTGATTATGCTGGTATGGTATGCTTACAGTTTCTTATTCTATTTAAGTTTAAGAACATGGTAAATTTACCTTTATTTCAAGTACAATGTTGACCTAATCATCTTTGGGAGGCAAGGGCATGAGTTTGGCGTGTTAGCGTAAAACTTGTTGACGCAAGACTCAGGGGCAATAGTGCTCATTTTAAGAATTTAAAATGTAAAAAGGAGACAAGCATTTTAAAGATATACTCTTCTCACGTTCTCTTTCCCTTTCTTATCTGTTCTCCTTTCTTCCTTTCTTTTCTATCCTCCCTTTCCTTTTCCTCTCCATCTTCTACTTTCTTTTTGTTCTCCTTTCCTCTTTCGCAGGCCTAGGAGGTTGCATAAGGGGTCTTACCATACAAAGTGATGAAACAAACCCTCCTGTCAGTCAAAGTGTAAATCTCTCTGTTGCCTCCCGCCGTTCTGTTAGAGTCTACTTAGACGGCTGTCCCACCAGTGAAAGCCGGTACAACTGCAGAGGAAACGATTCAGTGTTGGTGTATAGTGGGAGGAAGACACAAGCCACAGATTATAGTCTACAGCCTTTCACTGGTAACAGTGCACAGTATACATATACATAACTTCCTTAACACAGAGACCACACTCACCTGGAAAGAAGTTTAAAAAAACTCTGGCACACTGTCAACACTAATACTTTTTTAAAACTAACAACATTTAAATAATAGACTTATATCAGACATCACACAAATATTACAAAGAACATGGTAAAGATACTTCACTCTGCACTCTGATACTGCACTCAAATACGTATATTGTATACACCGATCAGCCACAACATTAAAACCACTGACAGATGAAGTGAATGACACTGATCATGGCTACAGTACAATGT
>JBBPCS010000130.1:4017455-4028541 GCA_037974645.1 Hollardia meadi
GTGTGTGTGTGTGTGTGTGTGTGTGTGTGTGTGTGTGTGTGTGTGTGTGTCTGTGTGTGTGTGTGTGTGTGTGTGTGACTGCCATCTTAATGTATTGCTGCTTTACCTGTGATGTGCCTTTCTCTGTCTTGACTGTACATTATATTGCGTGCGTGCGTGCGTGCCCATGGCTCAATGCCAGTTTTTTTGTTTTTTGTTATGTTATGTTGCCTAATTTATCAGTAAATAAAAAGCTCAGAGAATAATACATAGATGCCTTTCTTAATCATTGGCACCCATCAGTAAATTCACCAAGATTTTCTGAAAAATTTTAACTTTTTGAAACAGTTTGCTGGCTTTTCTTTGTTTTCTTGTATCAAATTATAACATGGATCAGTGCAATTTCAGAATGTCAGGTTTTATTAATTAGAAAAAATAGTGCTTCTCAGGCTCAGGCTATGTAAAACATGGGAGACATACCCAAAAAAAGGTATTATTATATCCAAATAAAGTATGGAGCAAACTGTGATAAGCATTATACTAAGAGATATTTTTAAGTTTTAGGTGAACTGCTACATCCTGAATGTTAGTTTGCACCTCAGTCTGTGTAAAGTAAAGCTGATCACTTCGTAGATAGTCTGCACACATTCTTATACAGCCTTTGTCTGACACGCACACTTTATCTCTCGTACATTCATGCACACATTCTCTCAACTGCTCATCTTATTACACCCTCTCGCTCTGTCTTTCTCTTACACACACACACACACACACACACACCGCCATCTGGGAAAGCCGTTAGCGGTTAGCGGTAGCACTTAGCGACGCAGCACGCTCCCTCAGTCCGCTCAGTCACCTTGATCTGCTTGCCCTTCACACAGAACCATTACTGCTATACTGCATCACTGTGGGTGTGGGCTTGTGAGTGTGTGTGTCAGGAAGAGTGTGTGTCTGTGTATATGGACATGCATCTGTGTATGTCCATTATAGAGCAGTACAGTGGGATGTAAATGCCGAGGGGGGAGGGGGCATTACCTTCAAATGAGCTACTGTGGAGTGAAATATCCCTCTGACTAGTCTTGTACAGGTTCTTATCTGTGCATGGACGTGCAAATTATGGGACCGTGTGTGTGTTTGTGTAAGTGTATAACTATATTTAGCCCCAATTTTATATATATTGAAGTTGGCTACAGTGTTTCCAACAGGCCAGCCTGGCGTACAAATCACTTTCCAAACTCCTTCTGCTAAAAGACGCACAGACTCACATTCAGTCACAAGTACTGCGTAAATCCATAAATACAATCTTGGTTTGCTCTGGGGGTGAATATGAAAGAGAGAGAGAGAGAGTTTCCATGTTAATCCCTTGGATAGGGATGGCAAAATCACTCTTTGTCCTTTTGATGTCATTCTTGATGTTGCTTGTCAAATAATTCTTTAGAATAAATCCCTCTCCTCTCTTTTCTCTCACTCTTTTATAAGCACACAAAAAATTTCCTCTACTTGTCTTTTAATTGATTGATTGATTTATTTCTCTTTACTCCCAGGTCCAGGACCAGTGGGCACTCCCGTAGTGTCAGGGCTCCATCCTCAAAGTCTAACAGTAACTTGGGTTCCTCCCTCCCAACTAAATGGCGTTATCACAAATTATACCATCTGTCTTTGCCCCAGCTCAGTCTGCAGCACCAGTATGACCATCAGCTCCAGCTTAGGTCCTAACCCAAGCAGACTGCCTAACAATGAGGGTGCAGATCTCAACTCAGATCAGAACCTCAGACCAACATCCAGTCTTATCACCCCAGGCTCAAGCCACATCTCCATGTCTAATGTCAACACAGGCAGTAATGGCAGCTCAAGCACAATCCAAGGCACAAGACCCAACTTCTTTCCTAACCCTTTCTCTAACTTGAGGCATGGTATCACAGAAGACACCCAGATCAAGTCCATTCATGGAACCAATACAACCCAAGGCCCCGGTTTCATCTCATTCCACCCTACTGAACCCAATGCTGCCAGTGTAAACTCAAGCCCCAGTCTTTTACTGTCAAACCCGAACCATGCAACCAGCTCTAATACTGAACCTATTCTAAAAAAAGACCTCTTCCACAGTCCCATCTCTGGTTGTTTTAGTGCAGCTTCAGATTCAAGTTCATACCCTCGATCAGTCACTGTTCCAGGGAACACCACTTGCTACACTTTCCTCGACCTACTGCCATACCAGACCTACAGCTTCCAGGTACAATATAATAGCAGGATACTATCATAGAAAATAATATTGTACCATAGTGTGATAGATTAAACTTTATAGTATACAATTTTAAAAATATATAAATACACTTAAAGTGCCATAATTAAATAAATATTGTCTATGTTACTCTCTGATTATGTTCCAATGATGAATAAAAATACAATAACTAGATTTTTTGAAAACTCAAACTGTTCTCCAACATCTAGGTGGAGGCATGCACCAGTGTGGGTTGTTCAGTGTCTGGGATGTCTCAGAGCTTTCGTACACTCCCAGCTCCCCCTGAAGGGGTTCCTGCACCTCATCTTTACTCTGACACCCCCACCTCTGTTCTCTTGTCCTGGGGTGCACCAGAGTGGAGCAATGGACCACTGGAGCGGTGAGAGATGATGACATTCATACACTTCAATCCCTTTCTGAGACTCAATTTGTAGATAACTTCCATTGTTTCTTGTGCTGGATGTAGCTGGCTGATTGAGCGCAAAGTTGCAGGGACCAAACAAGTCTCCACAGTGGGCCATCTCCCAGCAGACCCTCCCCCTCTTTCCTTCCTGGACTCTTCATCAGCTCTCAGTCCCTGGACTAGCTATCAGTATCGACTTGTGCTCCATAATCAAGCTGGAAACACCACAGGTAAGGGCATAATAATGGTCTTAACTGAAATTAGAGTTAGGGTTAAATCAAGATGTGTTTATGTTGGATTTTACACTGGACCACTGGAATGAACCACTTAATGTCAAACTTAAAGTTGAATGCTTCCTGTTTTTTTCACAGTAGGATCTTTAACCACATATTGTTCCCTATTTGCAGGACCCTGGGTCAATATCAACACCAGACCCTCTCGGCCAGCTGGTCTCAGTCCACCGAAGGTGAAGGTCTTGGGGCCAGAGTCACTTCAGGTATGGGCTCCTTGTTTTTAGCTTACTTCTCACAGGTTCACTAAAGACCTCTTGGATCTGGTATGAGAATACATGAGCTCCATGATGTGGCTGAAGCACAAAAATATAATCAAAGTCAGCCATGCTGCTACTGATATTGAAATGCAATATCTCCTTTTACATTTAACAGATAGGTGTCAGAGTCTCGGAATGAGTTTTTAGAATCTAGAAAGTTTATTTAAACTGAAAATACACAAAAAATACAATAAGATTTCACTGAGGATCTCTTCAGTCACTCAGAGTAGAAAAGACAAAGCAATGTCACCCTGATTCCTCTGTCTATCAGTCTTGGGATTTAATGAGATAGAAAAACATTCAACTCAAGGTCCCCTTCAGAAAATGGGAGGGGCTGTGACCCTGTCTAAGGCTGCTTCCTTCCTGTCGGCCATTTTGAAGGAGGGGCCACAGTTAAGTTCCTCTACTGGCTAATCCCACATCAAGCCCTATCAATGAAAGCCAATGCAACAATATTGTGTGCGTGCACACACACACACACATGCATGCACTCACAACCCTGCACTAATGCTAACTGCAGAAAAATGCTAATGCCTGTCATCATTTCAGAACTGCCCCTGTCATCTCTGCAGCAGCACAGCTTTAGGGGTCACAGGTCAGAGAAGGAAAGTGTTCCTTCCTGGTTGTCGCTAATTGGACAGACAGGCAGGCTGCTTCCTGGTTACGAATTGACCTTGACAACACAGACAGGATTTTGAGTATCTCCCTTCTGTCTCTAAATCAGGTCTTCTCAACCACTATTTAAAAAATTGCCATGGACCACCTCCCCTAATAAAAAAAAATAACATGACAAAGAAAGGAAAACAAAAAAACAAAGCTCTATCAGGATTTCACCCCATTCAACACAATGCTTTCAACTCAGCATCACTCTCTGTCATTATAAATCCAAATCTAATGTATTCAGGGCCATATTTCCTCGCCACACAATTTGGAGCTTTTACTGACACAGGCCCGGAGTGGCTAATCAGGAAGATTTCCGGTGGGCCGTGCTGGTTGTTGGGCCTCAAGAAACTCTGAAAAGCAGCGGTAGCCCTCCAATCCTTCACATTTATTTAAAACAGAGGGGGAACGCTGATGGGGAGGATTAGTTTGTTACTACAACCAATGTACAGGTATATGTTATCCTGTTATTTCAGTTGAAGAGGTGAAAACCTGAAGTTTGTCTTCAGTTTGAGGACACAGTATTATAGTCTGCAGAACCACCTGGGAGATTAGCCCTTCACCTCAAAGCAGTGGATAAAGAGAAATCTTGACTTTCAGAAGATTCTAAAAAGAATGACACGTTTTGCAAGGAATATGCCTTTTATATGGGTATGTTTTCATTGTAATAGGTACAGTATTTTACCTTTGTACTCCACTGCACTGCAGAAGTTACTCTTCTGTTTGTCCTATTGTGTAATAGTTTTATACAAAGAAAGGTTGAATAAATACACATTTTGCAAGAATTACAGTCTTTATTTCATTTATTCTAGGTAAATATCTTTTCAGTTTTTCATATTGTAAATTTCCCCCTCGAGGAGGATGGGGAATAACCCTGCAAGATCCCCAGTCTTAGCGAAATTTTACCATCAGCTTTAACAATGAGACAGATTTTACTACTCACTGAATTGGAAATAATGTTCGAGAAAAATACACTGTGAATACCAAGGCTGTAGAGAATAGAGCATGTGGACTTACATGGTTCAAGCTATAATTTAATATACAGTATCTGCAGTATATTAGGCTGTGGATAAAAGTTGGCTGGTCTGAGGCACAAAACTCCCAGGCTAAAAATAAGCCCCACTCCGTCCCTGGGCACAGGCCCACCAATGGGCCATGGCCCACTGGTTGAGGATAGCTACTCTAAATGGTTTCTTTTTTTCATATCACTTCTTCGTCTTGCTCATTGATGTATTCACTCTCACCCATTTCCTGTTTTCTTTTCAATTTGCTTTTTATCCAGTGTTGTTTTTATGTAGTGGTACTCTTGGTCAGGATATCAAGGTGCAAAACCTACTGAATGTCTGCTTCTTTGACATTAGGATGGCATCTTTTATCAGATAAGTAGAATAGTTTGTGATGTTAGTTTGATGCAGTAAACGATGAAGATCAACACACTGGTTGATCACAGGGGTTTGGTAAAAAAAACAAAACAACAACTGTGGTTTGGTTCATTTGGTTCCAAGGGAAATAAATTATAACATTGTTGCATTTTAGTTCTGGTCCAGTTTGTTTTCCCACTGACTTTTTACAAAGAAACCAAGAGGAGTAATTATTAAGTTATACAGACTGACAGCTAACTCGCTCTTTAGACAGATTCAGACGACTGTCATCCTGCATCATCAGCACATCATCAGGACCCATGTGGAGAAATCAAACCCCAGTGACTGACAGAAGTTTATGCAGTACTTTAATGCTTATAATATGTATCTTAATATTATTTGCTGTCTCAAAGAAATAACTAATTATAAGTATTATTAATATTATTAGACCAAAAAATCTGCTGCTTATTATAAGTAATGACTAACAAAGACAGGAAGAAAAATTAGGCTTGTTGTACAGTCATGATTCAGGGCTTATTACTGTGGGATTGCTGTCACACACTTTTTAATGGACATAAAGAGACAAAGAAAGTACATGGAGCAGGATACCAGGATAGCAGTTTTAACAGCTTTTGACATGCATACTTGTTATCGTTACCAAATGATTTGGATAAATGGCTTAAATGGCTCTGAACAGATTTCAGGCTCAGCGTATGGATTTATGAGTAGTTTAGCTTTTTTTTCTTAAATTAAAATCTCTGCTATTGTAAAATCTTGTGGATAGTTAATTTACTTTCATACCACAGACAAACCGCTCTAGGGTTCAATTGGAAGTGAACTGAACCTAGTATTTGTGATATGATCCAAAATCTGCAGGATGACAGTATAAGTTTACCTTAATACTGTATGTAAGTGTTGATGTTGATGCATGTACAAATAAAATGTAGAATTGTATTGTCAGCTGCAGAGGTTGCCACTCTCACAGTGCCTTTGAGCTCTTTTCTGATTATAATAAACTATATACTGTAATAAAGCATAGATGTACAAAGACATACACACACATACATTACCAACTTTATCATGTGTCTCTGTTTCTCACTCATACACACATAAACACATATACAAACACACACACACACACACGCGCGCACAATGTACTGGCCTTAGCCCCAGTGCTCCGTGTCAGCACAGGGTCTCTGCTGTCTTCACCATCTCCAGATTACATCAGGCTGTTCAATCTGTAAATGACTTCCAACACAAAGCACACCCAACACGCACTTTGGGAAATGAGCTACCTAACTCAACATGACCCTGCCCATATGCAGCTGTGTGTGTGTGTGGCTCAGAGTGTGCGGGTGCGTATGTGTCTTGTGTCACCTCAGTGTCACTTGTTAAATGAATATCAAGGTTGCATTAGAAATAATTATTCTTGATGTTCATTCGTAATAGTCTCATCAACACTGACCACTTAATCACCTAAACTCTCAACAAGCCGTGAACTGATCAGTTTCTGTACATGACAATTTGTGTCCACAAGTGTTGTAGAGCTCACGGTAGATGAACACAGGTCTGCAAGTGTATTTGTGTATATGCCCAATTGTTAAATTTAGGTATAACTGTGTGTTTGTATGTGGATTTATACACAAAATGTTTGTTGTATATACATTTGTAATTCAAATATTTAGAGGTGTGTGTATGTGTCTACGTGTTTGTATGTGTGTATCACCATTTGTGTGTCGCCATTTGTGTGTTACCTTCATCTTCACTCTAAAATGCTGACAGACTGAACTGTTTCCAAATCAGATGCAGGGCTCAACGACAGCAAGCTTTTGTTTTTTGCATGCAGCAATACCATTACCAGCCGTTTTCATTATTTTAGCCTGGTGTTTGTGCATGTGAGTGCGTGTGTTTGTGTGCACCCTGTTTTAAATGTGATGAAAGGAATCTTCTGCTCAAGTCAAAGTCAGTTTATCACGAGAGTAAAACACACACACACACACAGTGACCATCCTGACGCTGTACCTACTCATACCCAGGTGACAGTGTATGCACACAGGGATCCTACCTACATGATAGCAATGGTAGCACTCAACTGACCACACATGCATTCACACTCTGATGTAAATATGTTTGCATGAGCACACACAGCAAGCTCTGCACAAACACACACACATGCACGCGCACTATACCATGACTTCCTGTAGTTCATCCATCTAAAAGCTTTCTGCTGTCCTCAGCATGCCAAGAACATTCAGAATGCCCAGCCAACCAATGAGATGACTTTTCTGGGATAATGACAGGACAGTTCGAAAGGATCAAGTGAACTAGGCCCTTAGTTTTCTATGAATACTGTATTTTAAATGAACAGCCCAGCAGATAAATCTAACATACTTTGTCGTTTCAGGTCACATGGTCCCCTCCTCTTAATCCCAATGGAGAAATCCATGGCTATGAGATCCGCCTCCCAGAACCCCGCATCTTCCATGACAGTGGGAATGACTCTAAGCTTAACATTACAATGACGGACCTCATCCCATACACAAACTACAGTATTACTGTGTTGGCATGTTCCACGGGTGGTGGACATGTTGGAGGATGTACAGAAAGCCTGCCCACTCCTGCTACCACATTACCCACAAGCCCCGAAGGCCTTGAACCGCTGTCTGTAGTGGCAGTCAGTGAGTCTTTCTTAGCCATTTCCTGGCAACCACCAAAAAGGACCAATGGACCTAACATCAGGTAAGAGGGATATTACACAGAAAACATGGCTTTGTGTGACAATGTATGACTCCTGGGTTTAGGTGGCATTCCGCATTGCTGCTTACTTTAAGTTGAAGGGACGTTAGTAAGACACTAATATGCAAAGACACTCCATCACATTGGATGAAGATTCATCCATACATTTCCTAGTAATGCAGAAATACTACTAACATTCTTCAATAAGCGCATTACATTGACTCGTCCAGTGGAGATTGTGTTGGTATGTTGCAGATAACATTTGGACAAAATTATGTTTCACTGCATTAAGTTTAAAATCATGTAAATTAATATCTATAGGGGAAGTTCTTTTACTGGCCCATTGATGTCTGGAATTGTGTGTACACAAGTAAAGTACATAAAGTACAAAATCAGGATGATAAGTTGTGTGTGAAGTGGAAATATTTTTATTATTCACAGAAATTGTGTTAAAATAAATATCACCATAAAATATACTTAATATAAAATATAAAAAATATACTAAAATATCCAGGTCAGATTTACCTGTCTACAGCAGCAATCTCAACATGACTCAGTCAACACTCCCACTGTTGATCAGTCATGCATAATTACGTTCAAAAAGCACCAAACTGAAACAAATTGATTCCGATAGTTGTGAGCAATTAAGTACAAATTTAACCAAGTAAAAGAAAAGTAAGAAGCTGATAAAAGTTCTGTACAAGGAAATGCAAAAAAATGGAAATTCCAGCACTAATTATGAAAAGCTAATATGTGTGGACCCTGATCTGTGCAACCATGATAACTTTACATAATCTGAATCGACCCTGTGTTTTTATTCATTAGCTATAGCCAAGACTCCAAATCTACAGCAGGTTGTTATTAAGAGATGCATTCTAGAGATGTTCAATTGTTGCTGAAAAATGTAGGCACACAAGCAGATAGTAACACGTTAACAAGCTGCTAACATGAGCACCCTGGCAATGAAGTGTTGTGCATTTTTTAATCAGTGTTTTTTCAGTCCTAATGCATATTCTGGTCTGTTTTGTTCTGTCCTGCTCTACTCTGTCGGAGATTAGGCCTAAAATAAAGGTCCGTTTTCCTGGCAGGCGATTAAAATGCATGAGCCTGTCTCTCTGTTCTGCTCTGCTCAGCTCTGTGTGTTTGTCTAAGTGGGTTGGTTAAAAAGGCGGCATTAAGCCCTTCTCTTCTGATTACAGCAGAAATTAGCATCACTGTTGGGAGAGGAAAACACAAACCCTGCAGAAAAAAAACAACAGAGGGAGGGGTATTGAGAGGGAGGGGTGAGATACAGTGAACCCAAAAGAAAAGAGATGATGAAAGACGAAGAGAAGCATATGAGCGATAAGGAGAAGAGTCAGTAAAATTGCGTGTGTGTGTCTTTATGCACATACGTGTATGCAGCCATATGTGTATTTTCGATATGGAGGTGTGCTCAAATTGGCGCATTTGTGAGCACGTGTTGTGTGTCGGTGCATTCCTAAACATCCAACTGCGTGTGTGTGTTTTCTTTTATTCAAATTTCCCCTGCAGATACAAGTTGTTCAGACGTAAAACCCACCAGCCCCTGGCCATCGCCACTGTCCCCCCGGTAACAGCCATGTCCCCTCCCCCCTCCGAAGATCTCCATCGCTGGCTCCATGTTTACTCCGGCACCAAATTGTTCTACCAAGATAAAGGCCTAAGCAGGTGAGATTACTGAAATGAGCTCTAGAGCAAACGCCGGCGCCGCAGCAAACTGTGTGTGCAGAGCCGATCGGCGAGCTGCCGCTGATGCCGATCTTTTAATACCGCTCAAAGATACATTAAGCAAATATCCCAAAGAATTAAATTGTTTTTCACACAGCGTCCCCTAATCTCAGTTTGGCACTTGGTGGAAGCAATTTTTTTTTCCTCTATGCTTGCTAAACGGCTCTGGGTTTACTCTTTTCGGGTTTGTGTCCCTACTGTGCTTTATTCAAGCAGTAAACTGAGAAACTTTTGAATGTGTCAGCACTTTTCTTTTTCTTTTTTTATTGATGGCTTTGAAAGATTTTTTATGAGGAAGTGAGAAGAGAGTGAACAAATAGATGCAGAAGATATACAGTACATGACTGAAATTCATTCACTCAGAGAGCATCACCATCGTTTCTGTTATTTCCTCTAAATTCCATTAAAGGAGGATCAGTTTACAGTAAAACCGGTACTTGCATCAGGAGCTTGTCTACTAGTACATGTTATTTTTCTTGGCCAAGCCGTTATTGAATAATTGTTAGAAGAAACCACTTTTTTACTGCCTTTTGTTCACAATCTTGAAGATATTTCCCAACAACATTAGTAACTTCTAACTCACAAGAAAAGTAAAACATATTCTAGCGCTCTTATCAAAAACAGCAATATTGTCTCTCAACAGATTTACCCGTTACCAGTACCAGTTAGTGGTACATAATGACGAGGGCTTCTCCTCAGGAGAGATTGTAACTGCGGTGACTATGGCGGGGATTCCCCACCACCCTCCGTCTCTGTCTGCCTACGCCATCAATCATACTGCTGTACAGGTCAACTGGACACAACCGTGTAAGACTAACCTCTCTCTTAAACACACACACTCCAAACACACACACAGTGGGTCTTTCATAGCCATATATTTTAAGATTGTTGTGTGACTTGATAATTTAAAAAAAAAAATAAAGACTCAAAATTATGTTTTTTTACTTGCTCCCTCTCTCTTCTCCCTCTCTTGTTGTGTCTTTCTCAGCTTTGCAAGACTTACAGGGAGAGGTGGAATCCTACTGTCTGACAGTAGAATCTGCCCAATTAAGTCAAATCCTGGCTTTCCCCCCTGAGATCATCTCCACAGTGATAAGTGACCTGTGGCCCAGTACCACATATCTGGTGTCATTACAGGTGTCCAACGGAGCACATAATACAACTAAGGCAATAGTAAACGTCACTACAGAGGATGGAGGTACATGTATATTTGTGCTTTGGGAGTGGGTGGTAGTGAGTGGATCGTGTACAGTACGTAAATTCAATACATTCAACAGAGTGTTAATATGCAATTCTCTGCAACACTTCATGTAGTGCGGCATGAAATCAATACAGTGTGTGTGTGTGTGTGTGTGTGTGTGTGTGTGTGTGTGTGTGTGTGTGTGTGTGTGTGTGTGTGTGTGTGT
>JBBPCS010000130.1:4060539-4076897 GCA_037974645.1 Hollardia meadi
GTGTGTGTGTGTGTGTGTGTGTGTGTGTGTGTGTGTGTGTGTGTGTGTGTGTGTGTGTGTGTGTGTGTGTTGTTGAACATGTTCTCTGCCGTCAACATGGAGTGTGTACTCACATGCACATAGCAGCTGAGACACACAGTAGGGTGTGTCTCAGCCTCCAAACATGCAAAATGGTAACACCAGTAGATAATTTAGTTTATTAGCTTAATTATATAATAAAGATATTATTATTATTATTATTATTATTATTATTTTTACAGGTGTGATAACTCATTTGTAATTTCAGTGGCATTAATTTCTGTCTCACATCTGGTCCTGCACTCTGATTGCCTTTTAGTGCTAAACATTCAGAAGGAGAGCCATTTAATAATAATAAAATTCACTTTTATGTAAAAAAAAAACAAGAAAAAAAACAAGAAAAAAAAGCTTGTATGTATTTGCTTTTTTTCTGTCTGTTAAGCAGGATAACTTTGAGTCTAAATGTACGTTATACTAAAACATTAGTAGGAATGAAAAAATAAATTCACTAAATGTTTCTGAACATATTTTTCTAATCTATTATAAATCATAATGTTGTAAAATATGTATCATGTGAAATAGTGCAGATTTAATTTATGAAGAATTCAGCACACTGTATTATGCAATGCCAAATTCAGTTTTTGCAGTCAAGCTGTTGATATAAAGTCATTTCATTCCTTTCGTGTTTCTTTTTCATTTGATTTGTAAGCTGTTGCATGCTGTCAGCCAAGTGTATGACCATAAAACATCCAGTCAACAGCAGTCACAACATTAAAGATTTGCATCCATCCTCATCCATCCTCCTTACATCAACATCCATGCAGAAAATATCGAAAGGAAACAAAGGTTGTCAATCACCAGAAAGTGGTTCTAACTCGACAATAACTTTGTTTGGGTACACAAAGGATTTTTTTTCCAACTTCTAGTATTTAAATCTAATTAAAAAAGGTTCAATATAACACCAAAAACAGATTTCCTGTGGTTGCAGTTAAAGGACCACTCAGTGGCTATGTGACTTCTTTTACACTGCATAGCGGGTGCCTATAAATAAATCATGTCTGGACGGTGTAGCCTAAACGCATACTGAGGTATCATAATTATCATAGATCAAAAGCTGATGACATTACAGCGTTGGACCGGTCCTATCCCATGTCAGTTCCGCGGCTGCCCATCTTTACGTTGTTTCATTATTGAGTTATGGCATGCATAATTTAACACCGACAGATATGGATCCATCCGTTGAGAGACTGTGGAAAGAACAGAGGGAGGGAGAGTGAAATGGATAGAGAGAGAAAAAGGTTGGGATACGGGTCGGGCAGGCTTTCCTCTTTGTCTTTTACTCCTTCCCCTTTTCACATTTTGTTGTTTGTCTCTTCCTCTTTATCCACGTATTCTGCACATCCCTCTGCCATCTGCACAGTTCATTGTGATGAGAATAAAGAATCTGGACATACTGTATGTGTGTGATTTTCCACCCTGCATGTGTTTATAAGATTCATCCACTCTGATCTTTTTTTTTCAGCATATATTCACCCATATCTGTGCGCTACAGGTTTGCAGCCGTACACAGACTACAGCTTTGTGCTAGTGGCCTGCACAGCTGTCGGATGTGGAGCCAGCTCACCTTCCACAGGACGCACCCTGCAAGCCTCCCCTGCAGGTACCAACACACAAATACATTTTAGGAATTCTCTGTTTGATTTAATGTAGCGACACAAACGAAGTGGCCACTCATCAGGTCTTATACATACTTCTAAATCTGTCAAATCCATTCAAATGGAAGGCCATACATTTTTTGCACATGTCTAGCTGTTGTCATATATGACATGAACACATACAAAAATACATTTGCAAAAGATTTGTTTGTATATTTCTGCTTTGAGTCGACATAGATTACTGGCAAAAAAAAATGTAAAATTGTTACATTCTAATATATAATTGATAATTATGAAAGATACATACTGAAATTCAACAATATCTCTGCATTTTGTGTTGTGTATTATTTTCTTATCTACTTATCTACTATTATCTACTTTCAGATATTTTTGCTTCTCACTTCTTTTCTCCTCCCACTGCTCTCCTTTTTTGAATCCTCTCCCTCTCTGGTTCTTCCTTTCATCTCCCTATGCTATATCTTACTACCCTTCACCTCTCTCTCTCTCTCTCTCTCTCTCTCTCTCTCTCTCTCTCTCTCTCTCTCTCTCTCTTCTCCAGTGTCTGCCTTTCCTGTGTTCTTTTCCTTTCCTGGTTTCATTTTAATCTCATGAGAAAACTTCTGCACTCTTCTCCATCATAAGAATTCACTTGTGGCTCAATAATTTGATATTACAAATAAATGTAACTACTCCAAGTTACCAGTTAACAAAATATTGATTCAACCTGTTCAACAAGCTTTTTTGAGTTGCTGTTTTGGCATCAGGAATCTATGAGTCCTGTTTGTGTACGTGTGGTGATGTGATTTACTGAGTTTGAAATAAACAGAGAAAGGATGACTAATTAGTGATAGTTGCCATTCAATAGATGTGGAGAACACACACTTCCTACTCTTCTTTACATCTTCGCTTCTGTAGGTGTATGGTCAAGGCCCAGACATCTGATAGTAAACACATCTGCAGTGGAGCTGTACTGGGATCAGCCACCCCAGCCTAATGGGCACATCTCCCAGTACAGACTGAACAGAGACGGTCACACCATTTTTACCGGAGACCACCGTGACCAGAATTATACTGACACTGGACTGCTGCCAAACCACAGGTAGAGAGCATACACTCGCCGACTTTACACACACATGAATGTAAATGTGTGCAGTGTGTGGTACACAAATGTAGAAGTCACACATGCATAAACACACTTCACTTGTAGCTTCATAATTAATCATCCCCTTAATTCCTAAAATTTCCCATTTGGGTGTGTGTGTTTAAATCGGGGTCACCCTGTTTTAAAAGCTCTCCTATCGTCCCATCCATGTCTCTCTCTCAGGACTTCTGTATATGTCTGTTTGTGTCGTTTAATGAGCAAATATTTGACATGCCAATGACAGACGCAAACATTACCGCACACACACACACACACACACACACACACACACACACACACACACATACACACATTAAAATCACAAATCAGATCTGGCTTTTGCTTACAGACAGCAGTGGAGCGTAGATTTTATTTATCTGTTTATTTTCATTTAACCTTTATTAATCCGTGTCTTTTTTTTCCAAGATGGATTTTCTGTTTTAATTATGGGAGTGTAAAATGAAACTCCCCTCTCCTCCACTTTTTTCTGTCTCCTCTCCTTGGCCTTCTCTCTCTCTCTCTCTCTCTCTCTCTCTCTCTCTCTCTGTCTCCAGAGACAATTTCTCTTTACCCCAAATAGAATTCTTTGGATAACACCCTGCAGTACTCCAATCTCCTCGATGTGTATGTGAAAGAGAAAGGGAGGAAGAAACAAGATAGGACTGTGTGTGTGTGACGTTTAATTTTCCCTAATTCCTGATAGTCTGCCAGAAGGCATTCCCGTCCCGCCCTTCGCTTCTCATCACTTGTCTTGCTTTCTATTCACTTCTCTTTCCTCTCACCGTCCCCTCCCATCCTTTCCCTCTTACCTCATTCCATCCCTCCTTTCCTCCTTTTTCCCAATTTAGCCCTGCACCAAGACTTACACAGAGAGCACCAGCCCCATTATCCAGGAAGCCTTGTGTGTGTTTTTGCCTGCATGCACGTTTCAGTGTGTGCATGTGAGACTGCTCAAAGTGGCCATTGATTATTTATGACAATGTTGATTAGCTGTCACTTTGCTTCGGCAGCCCAGGAAGTGTCTAAGATGACGAGAGAATTAACCTATTCCCTCTGGCTGGCCCCGCAGGACACACACACACACACACACACACACACACACACAACCAAACAGATGCAAATGCCCCACCATTTTACTTTGATATCCCAAGGCGGTGTTTACATTTAAGTAAATTTCTTCCAGTGATGAAGTGTTTAAATTCATTCTCCCACTGAAACCTTATGCTATGATAAAACTCTCCTCTCCATCACGCTCACTTTCTGCTTCACGCTCTTCTCATGATTTCTCTCTCCCTCTTTCTGTCACTCCTGGCACCATAGTTGGTGCATCACGGTGAGGTGTATTTATTTATTCTTTCCCATGAGAGTAACATAAGAGTATTTTTAATACGTTTTTCTGACTGCGTTCTAACTCACTGCAGGGATGCTAATGGCCTCCTGTTTAAAAACGGCCTGCACAGGAACAATAACCCAACACTGCCATCTATTAATGCATGTGTGCCGGAGTTTACAGCAAATTAAAGGCTTTTAATGTTAAACGGTGGCCCACTTACACAGCTAATGTAGGCTTTAGCACCATCCAGCCACACGCTCTTAAAAGGGGAATCTATCTTATGATGTCATAGGCGAGAGAGGTAGAGACTGGGATGAGCGAGACAGAGAGAAAGAAAGGAGTATGAAAGAGAGAGAGAACAAGGAAGAAATGGACCTCAAGTGTATGAGCTGACCCACACATGGACATGTGGACACATGTGGGGGCTGGTAGTAAGAGATCCTGATTTCTGTGAGTCTTTCAAGAGGTTGTTTTAATTTATCAATTAATCACGACTAGAAAGCCTACAATTCAAGGGATTTTTTAGAAACAACACAACCCATTTGTTCTTAAATGCTTGTTGACAGCTAGAGAACTTTTGTTTGTAGTAAAAACTTTTTTCTTTTTTTTTTTTTGCATAATTCCATTTAAAAGTATTTGGAAACATGAACAATTTTTAGACTTAATTCTACAAGTGACATTTACAAAAATACAGTCCTCCCTGTGCTCATGCAGAGCTGGAGACTTTTCTGTGCTTTAAAGAATTTTGCACTTTACTGAATTTGGGTTACACCTGAGTATGCAAGCCTGGCACCTGGTAGAGTTGAGAGAACTAACTTGAATTAGTCTGAAAGTCCACCGTGAAAGCAGCATAAATCACAGTGTCGGGTTGTTTCATAAGCTTTAAGACTGTTGGTTTTTATTTCAGCCGTTGCCTGTAAACTGTAGTAGGATGACCACATACAGTGGCGGCCTCTTGAGCTGCTCTACTATCATCCCCCTAACATTCAGACCTGATGCTGTGCTGCTGGATGACAAATTGGTATATATTTGGGATGTATTAACACTGTCTTTCTTTATATTCTTTCCTTCTCCATTAATCCCTCATTTGTCTGTGCCCCTCATCTGTTATGCTGCCCTCCCCACACCCCTCTTTACCCCGACATCTCTTCAGGTATGTGTATGAGCTGGAGGCCAGTACAGAAGGTGGGACAGGTGTGAGTGAAAAATATATTATACAAACACCATTCTCGTGCCCCACTGGGATCCGGCCTCCTCACAATATGACAGTGTTGGGCCCCCACTCCATCTCTCTTGTCTGGACCCCCCCTGGTAAGTAGTTATAGAATCTAAATGGATGAATGGATAAATTTTTTTTTTTTTTTTACTTTAAATTAGAATGATAAATTTGACAGTTTGTTTTGATTTCTAATGATAAACATAACTTGTTTATGTTTGTTAATGATATTTTTAATAAAATGAGGTGTACTTTGCAGTACCTAACATTGCTGGATTATACTGCGGAAGTAATTCCAAATGAAAACTTTGAAATGGGTATTTACAGTTGGAGAAAATAAATTTCCAGAACCAGTGGCTCCTTCCACTTTGCAACTCGACTGGTATTTGGATGCGTCAAACCTACAGAATGAGTAGAATTTATTCTCATTTTCTTGCAATTATTTCCTAAGATTGCATTTAACAGAAATGGGAGTTATTGTGATACATGTAGGGCCCTATCTTATGCCCAGAGAAAAGCACAACTGTGATTGCTGGTTTCTGACCTAGGCAGTTTCATTTCCATATGTGCACCCATGGGCATGTCAGTCTTACAATGAGGTGTGGTCAGGCCTAGAGTGAACCCACCTTGACGTCACCCATGCACATTGTTGGCACATTGCTATCTTGAGGCAGCAGAAAGTGATTGCACCATTTTATTTGGTCTAATGTTATTGGCGCAGTATTTGTCCTGATTTTTCAAGGGTGCACTATTCATATAGTAAGATGCACCTATATAGGTGGCTTCACAATGCAAATACATTCTGGCTTGTAATGTGCGGATCAGCTCTGACATTATCCACATGTACATTTTCATCCACTCACCCGAACACAGTATTTTCTCTTAAGACCTGTACCCACATGGACATTTCACTCCACCTCTACTGGTTCCTGTAGGTTATACTTCCTATAAATTATGCTCAAGCTTTAAAAGAGATTTCTTTGTTGTGTGTTAAATTGTGTGTTTTCTTGAAATATTTTATTATAATGACAAAAGAGGCTGCTTTTGGTGCTTTTAACGTTTCCGAAGAGTTGTAGTTGACAGGACAGAGGAAACCTTTAGCTTCTAAAATAAATATTTTAGCTAGCTTTGATGAAGCTCAGGATTCATCAGGAGGATGGCTGCTTTACTCCCAATTACACACCGGCCCCTCAGCGAAGTGTAGACACAACCTACTTTTAAGGGGAGATGACACGTCATGTTACCAAAACACACTTATGACTAATTAAGAGACTAAATACAACCCCTTTGCACCTTGCACCTTACTTTATGCCCAGATTATGTGCCACTTAATTAGCAAAATTTAAGTAGGCACACCCTAAATACACTTGCGCATGAACTTTAGACCATGTGCTACGGATTGTCTAAATAGGTTTACAGTATCTTACTATTTTATTTTCCAGAATTAAAGTGTCTACTGCAAGAAGTGATTTTTCAATAATTGAAATATTTGGCATAGCACAAAAAAAGGGTTCTCAATCATTAGATTAAGCTCTACAAGGTAGAAAATAATTATACTCACCATATTAAACTGACCAGAGAGGAGTTTTTTCCCTCCATATGAACCACTTCTTCCTCTGATATGACAGAGAGGGGTCAGACTGAAACAAAAGCCCTGAGTAGTTTTCCATTCACCTTCTGGCCTCTCAAGACCTGGACACACACACATACACAGGTTTACACGAGCAAACACTCAGGGCTCAGTTTCATGCTTATGGGGCAGTGATTGTCTGCCCCAACCCATCTATCATTGACTATTACTCTCTCATTAGGCTGATTTCCTATCTCAGAAACCACTTATAGGTCCAACTAGCAAAGACACTTCACTTTGTTGTTTGTGTGTGTGTCTTTTGTTTCTGTATATTTGTGTTTATGCATGCATTTTTATACATGCGTGTTTGAGTGTGTGTGTGTGTGTGTGTGTGTGTAGGTGTGTGTGCACATCACTGTGGAGACATTTCCATAGGCAGACCTATTCTATCGTCATTACGGGTTGATTTTAAAGGTGAGGAAATATCGTCTGGGTTCTCACGCTTGGTTAACTCCCTGAGCCCAGAGTCTGGAGTGATTTTGACTTGCGTGTGTATGCGTATGTGTGCATGCCAGTCTCTCTGATAGTGTTTGTCTGTGTGTGCGTACATGCACATGTGTTTGTGTCTTCATATGCATACATTGACTGCCAAAGCCCTGGCGTATGGCTATTAAAAAGACATTTACTCTAGGATCAATTCCTCCATCGGGGTGTTTGTTCACGTGTGTGTGTGAGAGAGAGAGAGAGAGAGAGAGAACACATTGTATTGTGCGCATGGTTTTAGTTGTATGTAAGTGTACATGTGCGCATTTGTTATTGTGGGCATCATGTGTGTGAAATAGACGATTTTGAAGCAGCTGATTGGTTGTAAATAATAGAATTTAAATATCACAGAGATGATTAAACCTCTGTGACTGAGCAATATACTGATCAATGCATTATGACCCCTGTGTGTGTGTGTGTGTGTGTGCGTGCGTGCGTGCGTGCATACGTGTGTGCGTGTGTGTGGACTGTGTCAAAATGTGCTCATATAAAAAGCTCCATGTGCTGAAGTCAGAGGTGTGTGTGGGTGTGTGTGTGGGTGCATATGTGAGTTGGGGGTGAATAATTGAAGTCTTTCATTTGTCTGGTAATCAGTTCGTTCTCGAGATATCCAGAGTTCATGAATGTTGAATAACCCATCACAATACAGTTGGCCTGAATTATGGAAAAACCTCCTGTGAGAATATTAACAAAGTCTTGGTGCGTGTGTGTGTCTGTATACATTTGTGTGTTTTTTATCTGGTTGTGAGACCACAGTGCCAGGATTGTGGCAAGATCAGTCAGCTAGAAGACAAAAATATGCAGGTGTACTCAGAGGTGTAAAGAGTATAGAATATTATACTCAAGTGAAATTACTAGACTAAAAATGTACTTAGATACAAGTAAAAAGTAAGTCTGTTAAAATGTAGTCTGAGTAACGTTAACATTTTGAAAATTATGTTGGGGGTGGGGGGGGGGGTCGTTATATAATGTCACAGTTAAATTAACGAATTCAATGTTTCATTTAACGATGATCAACATCAACATTACAACTGGTATGGTTGTAACATCAACACTAGTTGAACAACATCAACCCACCAAGCCCTTACATCCAAACCATAGACTGTATATAAAGACGGACAACATGAGGGCTCCCCAAAAGTGATGCAAAAACATCTCGATCGCCACCTAGTGGTGGGCTGCAGTATAGGTCATAAACCCCTCCTCCTCAATGATTTCAGGTAGCAGAAGGGTCAAACTAAAAACTCAAAGTACACGTCAAATACATTTTTCCCAAAGATGATTTCTCATGTCATTTTAGGTAGTTCTTATCACGCTGATGTATGTTCAAGTGTTCGTTTTTCTGATTAGTTTGGTTTTAATTAGTTATTTAATGCTATAAAAACGGGGTGAAACGTCATGATTTACAGCTAATCCCTGCTCGCAATTGGGTGGGCCGGCATATGGGCAGGAACTTGACACCGCGGCTCCGCTGCCCGGTCGCTACTGCACAGCCTCTGGCTCAGAACGACATCACCAGCACAAGATGGCAGCGGTGTATTCTGGATATTTTGGCTTCACTTTTGTACAATGGGCAGAAGTGGAGACACGTCATCCATCTTTATTTATGTCAATGGTCCAAACCGATAAACAATAAATTCGATTTGTTTAGACAGATTTTTTTCAGCCTGTCCACTGATTATCAACTATAAATATACAACAGCTTTCCTCTGTTTAGCCTCACTACAGTTAACCCGAAAAGAGTACAAAACTGAGACAAAACACATGACCATGAATAAATAAAACCATCTGTGGACGCTGCGCTAGGTCAAAATAGTAATAGTAGTAAAATCAATATACAGAAATTTAATTAAACTGCCGTTGTGCTGCAAAGAGCGCTAAACAGTTTACACACTGCACAGCACGCACACACAACACTGCGTTATTAGTGGATGTACTCACCTCTCTGAACGTCAGTCTGTGAGCCTTGTCAATCAATCTGCTCTTGGTTCAACTTCTCTGCTTGACCATTCTCAGTGCATATAATAACCAGTCCACTGTCCCACTATAACCAGTCCGTTTAGCCTCTCTGTCCCACTATAACCAGTCCACTTAGCCTCTCTGTCCCACTATAACCAGCCTATTTCGCCTCTCTGTCTCACTATAACCAGTCCATTGAGCCTCTCTGTCCCACTATAACCAGTCCATTGAGCTTCTCTGTCCCACTATAACCAGTCCATTGAGCCTCTCTGTCCCACTGTGCTCCTCAGAGTTTTTTGCTGTCACAGCTTTGACAGAAGCAGAAATAGCAGAAAGTCCTCACACACGTCACTAAAGGTAGAAGTTCATAAGCAACGTAGCAAATGTAAAAATCATGGCTGAGGATCCACCGTGAGCATTTTAGCATTTAACATTTTGCCAAACTGGCGTTACCTGTTAATCACGTGACATTGGGGTGTGTTTGATATGTGTCTAGCTTGCTTGCTGGGTGGTGTGTTAAATCAGTGATTGATTGAGATACATGTTGATGCAGCCACTTTTTAACTACGCCAAGGTACAATAATGCTAACCTTAACCTATAATGACGTCGTTCTAATTTTAGGGCATTATTGTTTTTACTCAGTGACCGATTCATAGTTACATACGTTTATTCATGTGCAACTTCAAAAGTAAAATGACCATATTTCAAAAATTTCAGGCAGTATTTGAGATGAAGTACTCTCATGGAGTGACTGTGCCTATTAATAGTGATTTATAATAAATTTATAATAATAGGTTATAAAGCAGAAAAAGAAACTATCTTAGCCAATGCCCTTTCTGTAGTATAGTATGCAATGTACAGCTTTTTTTTTATTTAGGCTGAATGCTCTTTTTTGCTATTTGAAAAAGCCAATAACCTTCAACATGTTAAAACTTCCCTGTTTTTAAATATGCTTTTCTGGGCTTTAATAGGCAAATGTATGTCATTTAAGTGTAAGGTAGGCTACTTTACTTATGTATACTTGTGCACTGCCGATGGCAATACAGAGGAAAAACATTTTCTAATATATCTATATAACTTCTAAGTTGTAGTACACTTTTTTTTATTAACACAGCTTTTATTATTGGCTTGGTGTGTCCTTTCTGGACTGATAAGATGTAAAATCGCATAATTCATCCTGCTTTTCTCTTTCTGTTATAAATGTACTTCAGTAAAAAAACATGACTAACGAAAAGTAATCCTGTCCCGTGTGTCTTTCTGCATTTCCACAGCTCAGCTCAACTATAGCCAGCCTGTAATCTACAATATCCTGTTAAATCCAGGAAGTGACCCAGCCATAATGCATCATGCTGGGCAAGACCTGCACCTCACAGTGAAAGGTCTAGAGCCATTCACCACCTACTACATCAGAGTGCAGGCCTGTCAAATTGGTAATTATTTGAGATTTACTACACTGCTATATAAATTTTTTTTTTTTTAAACAAAAAACTCATACACTATTAAATTGAGGAAATTAATGAACTCAGCAAAGAGAAACTGTTGTAGATAGTAGCACTGGTTCTGGTCAACATGCAGCTCTGTTTAACACGGTCTTTGCTCTGTAACAAACTCTAAAATCCTTAACATTATCCTCTGCAAAGCTGGCCACTGAAATGCTCATGAGCTTAGACAATGAGGAAGCCATTTAGATTCAAAGTTTGCAGATGGTTAAAGCAGTTCCATTTATTCTCTGTGCCAATAAAGATGGCTAAACAAATTTAAATCCTAAGGATGCTAAAGACACCTTGAAGCATCGTTTCCATTTTCATCTACTGCATCACATGATGTGAGGGGTGAGAAGACCAATGATGCAATCTTTAGCTAACCAATCATAAACAGAGATGTTTAACTGTCTTTTCAGTGAGCATGGTAAAGCCTGCTTTATCGTTAAGATGTACGTATTATTGATCTGATTTGTTCCATTAATGTAAAAGAAACAAATGCACTGAAGACATTTTTTTTAAATGTGTGCTTCGTGACAAATTTATTCTGTTTTGCTCCTTGTAGAGGGGTGTGGAGTAGGAGGGGGTGTGTATGTACGGACTTTAGAGAACGCACCAGAAGGTCTGTTGCCCCCCATTATAAAAGCAGCTGGAGCCTATGTCCTGGAGATTCACTGGTCGGCCCCCCGAAAACCCAACGGGCTCATCACATCCTACCATATATACAGGTAACATACACACACAAAATACAGTATATTGTATCCACAAATACAAAAAATTAAATTTCCATTGTATGTGCAGTATACTGAGACAGTCTGCTTTATTAGGCTTTATTATTTTAAGGATGATCTTGACAGTTGTTGTCGTCTTTTTAGGTGACAAATTTTGAGATATTTGCCTGCGGAATTGTGTGTTCCTGTATTTGCTCAAAACGTACATGAGTTTCTGAATTCACTAGAATTCATTAGATTAGGTCACATTTTTCAACTTCTCCACTGGTTCTGCTGTGGGTTGTGCGCTTTAAAATATACAGTTAAATATACAGTTTTTCTATTTACTTAACTTGTGAAATTTACCCACAAAAAAAATCATAGCTGAGCATCCATTTCTGTGAATGAACATTCAATGTGTTTTATTTACATGTGACTCTCTGGAGTATCAAGAGTGGATGATGAAGTATAGACAGGCAGATCAAACCATACACAAAGCTGCTTTCACATTCTTATGTGAGTCAGAAGTAACATACACACATCACATATGAATATTTTGTGCATGCATATAAAATACATATTTACCTTTACATACGGAAGAACAAGTTTTGGTGATGTGGCTTCAGGCATATCGCTGCTTGTCAATCTACACGCTCTGTGAGTGTGCGTGCATGCGCGCGCGTGTATTAATGCATGCTGAAGGTCGTGGTCTGCTTGTTGACCAAAGAGTGTGTGATCTGTATGCAGGGTCAGACCAGACTAAGCCCTTTAAGTCCTCAGGAAACACACATTAGCATAGAAGTTGAAACACACACACACACACACACCTGGCACGATCAGACTCAGGCAGACAGGGACTTGGATAAAATAGGAAAATCTCTCTCTTTCTCACACCTGAAACCCAGCGTAATCACAGACAAAGGGGCTTACCAAGACATGAGGTTGCTTGCATCAGCCAGTGACTTACACACAATGTTTAATATGTGATGTTACATTTTTTATTTTAACTCCGCACAAACTAATTGTGCTCATTTTCAGTACACTCAAAGCTTACTCAAATATACTAAAAGCTTTTAGATAACATACTTGAGAATATCTTTTTCTTTGTTTCAAGCATAATTCAAGTCTATGTCTAATATATATTGCAAATATGCAAAAAGTGAAAGGTCAATATACTTTCAGTTAAAGTGCAAAAAATATATTGAGTACAATTTAAGTGGTTTTAATTTAACATAACTTTTTAGAAAATTGTTTTAAATAAATAAAACATATACTAAAATATATGGAACATATTTTCAGAAAATATACTTAATAATAAACAGTGATGAATGGCTGATCCAACTATTTATTCTATTATAGGCGCCCAGTAGATACAGAGGAGGAGCTCCTGGTCTTCATCTGGTCCAGTGGGCCGCTTGAATTCTTTGATGCAAGCCCCGCCCTGCAACCCTTCAGCTACTTCCAGTACAGAGTTCGTGCCCAAAACTCCAAAGGCTCAGTTCTGAGCCAGTGGGCTTTAGCTCAGACCTTGCAGGCAAAACCACAAAATATGGCACCTCCCACTGTCACACCCACCGGTGAGTTCGCCGAGTCACATTACAACTGGTATGGTTGTATTGTTCTTGTATGTAATCAGTAACAGTCCCACATGCTGTGCACTTTGACAGGTGCATACTCGGCCCATCTGAAATGGAGAGAACCGGAACAGCCCAACGGTTTCATTTCCCATTATAGGCTGGTTTACAAGAAGCACCAACAGGACCCAACACTCAACTCAACTGCTGTTACTGCTCTCACTGTGGAGGTAAATGGTCACATAATAGATACACATGCACACAGTGAATGGAGGAGGATGGGAACATGCACTTATGTGTGAGGACAGTCTCCTTCTTGGTGTTCTTGATCACATGTTGTTTTCTGGTATCTGATATCATTTCAGTAGAGCTGCACACGGCTGCAAATTATTCTATGTGATGATGATCGAAGTCCCAAGTATTAAAAAAATAAGTGTGTGTGTGTGTGTGTACATGTGTCTCTATTGTCATCTGTGATGCATGTGACGAAATGTGGACTCTACCTGTGTTGCTGGTGCCATCTGTTTGCCAGTGAGGGGCCTGCAGACACACATACACACACACACACACACACACACACATAAGCAGACACAAATATGTACTGTATATGCTCACACAATGTACTGTATCCTAGTGTTAACAGCTGTCATCTAGTCTAAATATGAGTTGGCTCTCTTGGCTCAGTAAGAAGAGTTAACGCAAAGCTGCAATGGGATATTCACCGACAGTGGCAAACATCCCTTATACCACCATGCATACATACATACGCATGTGTGTCGGTGTGTGAATGAATGAATCAGTGAAAACGTGTGGAAGAGAAAGCGTGCAATGTGTATGTAAGAGGTTATGTGTAGAGTATGCTGTGTGTGTGTGTGTGTGTGTGCGTGTGCGTGTGCGTGTGCGTGTGTGTGCATTAATATCTAAAACTCAATCTCAGGGCGAAACAAAATCATGATCAAACAAGATAAACAGAGATTCAAAGATGCGGATAGATGGAGGAAAAGGGAGGCAAACACATTGGTACACACTCAGAAATTGGGGGGGGGCAAGTGAA
Organism: Hollardia meadi; assembly: GCA_037974645.1. Classification (NCBI taxonomy): domain Eukaryota; kingdom Metazoa; phylum Chordata; class Actinopteri; order Tetraodontiformes; family Triacanthodidae; genus Hollardia; species Hollardia meadi. Next base: position 4,074,795 of record JBBPCS010000130.1, read on the forward strand.
AGAATAAGAGGGGAGCAAGACAGAGTGATAGATAGGGAAAGTAGGGAGGGAAGAGGAGGTAGAGGTAATGGATCTATATTCTGCCCATACGAGTGGCCTCTTCTCCCTCGCTGACCTTTGGCTTGTCACTCATAATTAATACAAGATGTAAATGGAGACCTTTCACCTTCTCATTGATATGGAACACTCTGTGTTTGTGTGTGTGTGCGAGTTTGTGTATGTGTGAGAGGCTCATTGACATGGCATAGACTTATTTTGGTGGTGGTCATTTGTCACGCGGCCGCCTTCACCACATGCGCTCCGTTATTTAGGAATACACAAAGAAAGTGAAAATGAGAAAGTTCACAGCAAACTTGAATAGGCTATACAGGCTGTATAGGATTTAGTAACATTTGTGCGTTTGGTTAGCAATGCACAGCTGAAGACTGAAAAAGGCACCAGTAGCAGAGATGATAGCTAAAATGTTGGAGAGGTCACATTCAGGACAAGGACAAGGGAAAAAAATAAAGCATGTTTAAATCACCTCCTACAGTAGATTCTCATTTATTATAGAAATGGATTGTAAACCACAGAAACATTGTTTTTGTCAGAACCTCTAAACAAGAAATTACCAGAAGTAACATCATGACTCTCTGTTCTCTATGCTTTATCCCCAGTTCTTCATGATTACGTAATTAACTTTTTAACTTTCCTTAATGTTCCCAAACCATTTTTCTGCTCAAAATTGTTCAGTTTGTGGATATATTGTTTGTGTGTGTGTGTATCTGTGTTAATTCGGTATGTGTGTATTTGTGTGTGTATTGATCCCAGACTGGGCTGGGAACCCTGCTCTGTGCCAGCTTGGCTGATTAATGGGGTCGTCATGGCAATCGGACGGAATGAGGGTACGAAGCGCAGGCGGCCTGCCTCACTAGACCCCTACGCACCGCCTGGCACTCACACAGTCTCACACACAAACACAAATTTACTCTCCATGCTTTACACCTTCCTGACAGACATGTTAGTCACTCAAACAACCCTGTCAAGTTGCCTTTCTTGCATCACGGTTTCCGTACTTGTCTTTTGAATTATATTTCTCTTCCCTCTTAAATTTCTTCTTCTCGTTGTTCACTCTTTACTCTCTTTACTTTACCATATTACATTCCTCCATCCAGCTCTTTTTTACACAAGGCAGTGTACACATTCTTTGCTCATGTTTTCATTGTTCATTTTGCTCCTACCAAATTCTGACCAAAGCTTCAGTGACAAACTAAAATTCCACCATCATGTACCTGCTACCTGTTACCTTGTTTTTTCTACTCACATTCTTTCCTACCTTCTCTCATTTTTTCCCTTTTTGACCTTAATCCCTCCCTTCAGTGATCTCTCTTCTTTTCTCCTCTACACCCTGCCATTCCTCCCTCATTCCTCTCCCTACATCTCCTTCCACCACACCTGTAATTTCCTCAGCTCTGCTTTTCCATCTGCCATCTTCCTTACAACCTTCTTTCACCTCTTCCACCTTTAACCCTTCTCTACACCTCCTCAATCTCCTCTCTCTCTTCCTTGCACCCCCTTTCCCTCCTCCAGTCACTCTGATCTTTTTCTCCCTCTTTCCATTTTATATCCTCCTACCTCCTATTTCTCCCTGCCTACCATCTCCTTCTTTCTCCTCCTGTACTCTTCTGTCCTCTCCTCCCTCCCCTGGCTCTTCCAGATGTTACACTGTGGCCCTTGGGACCACTGGTGAAGTTAGACCACATGCATATGTGTGTGTGTGTGTGTGTGTGTGTGTGCGCGATATGTCTGAATGTGGTAGCTAGTGTGTCTGTGTGTGTGCATAACATATTTTTGTTTGTGCGTATGTTGAATAGTGTGTGTGTGTGTGTGTGCTGTATTAATACATCCCATTGATCAGAGCAGGACCCCTGACAGTCATCATCCCTGAGAACCATCTGGCCGATGCCTGACGCTCCCTCACCCAAACACAAGCTGACACCCTATTAATCTGCTACCACCATGCATACATACATACGCATGTGTGTCAGTGTGTGAATGAATGAATCAGTGAAAACGTGTGGAAGAGAAAGCGTGCAATGTGTATGTAAGAGGTTATGTGTAGAG
>JBBPCS010000130.1:4084400-4096970 GCA_037974645.1 Hollardia meadi
CCTGTGGAATGTTCCAATCAGGTGTTTTTGAGCATTCCACAACTTTCCCAGTCTTTTGTTGCCCCTGTCCCAACTTGGACAACTTGTCCCAAATTCACAATAAGCATATATTTACAAAAAATCAATGAAGTTGATGAAATACAACCTTAAATACAGTATATTGTCTTTGTACTGTTTCTGATTAAGTATATGTAAAAACGGATTAGCAAATGATAACATTCTGTTTTATTTATGATTCATATAGTGTCCCAACTTTTTGGGAATCGGAGTTGTAGTCTATCTTTGACAGTCGAACAATGCAACAGAATTACTAACTGTGCTGGTGAAGACATAAGCATAAGACATAAGCCCGAAACAAATGGGCTGTAGTAAGTGTCTCTGTATTTATCTAGGAATAACATTACATGAATACAGTAAATAATGTAATAATACAGTGAAATATAATAAAATATTGTGTGTGCTAAATAATAATAATAATGCTGACTAACCATAACAGAATGAATGAGGGAGCGAGTTCTGCTATTGTACATACCGTCTGCTCTTGGAGTGACATGGGATGTCATGTTTGAGGCTGTTCTCCTCTATCTGCAGCGTATGGTTGAAGGATCCATCCAGCTCCTGCACTGTCACCTTGATGGGACCCTGCAGGGAAACAGACATATGATTATTTCACAGAGTAATGTTAAAAACAGTAAATGTAACAATACATCTAGTCCCTTAAAGACACGCAATCTCTATCATTACTAGATTAATATATCTGTTTACTTCACAGCTTTTTGGTTTTAAAAACAGAAACAATCCACAATCCTAACATGACCGGACTGTTTCAGGCAGAAGTGCAATATTCGTGCTATATTCGGTACCTGGCATGCAAGATTCCAGAAAGCAATTACAATTGTTTTGGTATTTTTATCTGCTCTAGACGAAGACAGCACACTCATTGGACACGTTGTATCTCAATGCTCACCACATATTTCTGGGTTCCAGATGATGTGTAGTCCTGACGGATCTCCAACTCTAGCACATTCCTCTTCCTGTTGAAGGCAAAACTGCCAAAGAATTTCACCACAGCACTCTGGTCTCTGAGCACGAAACGTTAAAGACTAAAAACAGATGCAGATAACAAAAAACAGCTGGAGAGAACATAACCAGCTGAGAGTTAAGGTTTCAACTAAAGGTGGTGGTCAGTTACTCATAATACTGCAGTGGTGCTTTATAATGCTGTCGTAAGTTTCGGTTAAATTCAAGAGCACACAATGACCCGGTAAAAATTCTTCAGATTTAAAAATTAATTAGAAGTAATCTGGGCCCTGCCTACTTTCAGTTCTACTTCATTCAGGTGTTTTCATGTCTTATAACATAAGCTGAATCCAACGTCAGTGGAATCGAGGACACAGAAGACATTGCCAAGAGCAAAATTTGAAAGGTGACTTCATACTGTATCTGGCATGAGTAAACATTTAACCTCTATTGCTCCCAACTGAGTAAGGATACACCCATTGTTTGATGAGTGGGCCTATGTCTTTGCCAGAGACGTTGGAGATGGACTTGAGGAAGGCATGAGTAGACAGAAGCATCTGACTCCACATTTGACTCTGGTACTTCTGGGATGAGGCCGTGCTGGCCAGGCTCAGAAGCTTGTTGAAAACCTACAGAGAGCAGAAAAAAAAGAATTTAAATGAAGACTAAACCAGTTTCTGTTATGAAGTACACTCTAACCAATTTTGATAATTACAGAGGCAGAGGACTAGAAAAAGCTGGTCGACCTGCAGCATGAACTCCATGCTGATTCTGTTTTCTATCAGCCTCATCACCAGGTGGGCCTTACACTGGAACATCTTGTAGTACTCCCAGGACAGTGTGTGGGGGTGCTTGATGGAGAAGTGAAGGTGGGGGGTTGGACTGGAGAGAAAAACGTTTGGTGTGTCACAGAATTATGACCCAGAAAATGACTTCTTATGTACACTTCAAACGTGAAAACTCAAATACTGAAATTGAACCATTGGGGTTACAAATTGAAATTTTATGTATTACTTGTCCTTCTCTTTGCCTCCACTGAAGGTCGGGTGCAACAGAACCCCTCCCATCTTTAGTTCATATTCCACAATCTTGTCCAACTCCTGGAAACAACAACATTTATTAAAATTTAGGAAAGTGCAGGAAATAATTTAACCATTTAAATTCAGTTTTGTATGCACTGATGCATATCATCTATAGGTGCTGCAAACAATGATTATTTTTCTTATCAATTAATCTGGAGACTATTTTTCAGTTGATTACTCATTAGGGCTGCAACTAAGAATAATTTGTATTATTGACTAATCTCCTGTTTATTTTAAGTAACCATTGTAATGATGAAAAGTGCCTGTTATAACTTCCCAAAGCCCAAGATGATGAATTCAAATTGCTTGTTTTATGCAACAGCCCCAAAAAATCAGATACAAGTAAGAAAAGCAACAAAAATGACAAAAAGTTTAATTGATTATCAAAATAGTCAATCAAATTCTCGATTAATTGACTTTTTATAGCCTTAAGGATTGTAAAACACACACCCTCAGTAACTACACACACACATCAAGGACTGTGATTAACACACGCCCCACCTTCAGGGACTGCAACTACATGAACCAATTTGCATAATTTGTAAATATCCCTTATTTTATTCTTTGTAGCAATTGCTGCTATTACTGTTTTTACTGCTTTTATTTATATCCTTCATATTTTTTAGACTTTTACACCTGAATCTTTCTGATTCTGATTCTCTAATGCAATGTAAAAAACAGTAAAAAAAAAAAAATTACCAATCATAAGTCCTTGGAACCCAATGTTATGTCTTCAAATGTCCAAAACCCAAAGCTATTCAATTTACAGTAACACGTGGTAGAGAAAAGCAGTAAAGAAGCTGGAACCACAGAATGTCTGTCAATTTTTTACTTGCAAAAAGACTGAAACAAATAAACGATTATCAGCATTGTTGCCAATTTCAGGGCTGTTATTACCACCTCCGCTAGTGTTGTGACAGTTGAAACAAAATCCTTTACCTCTTTGATCCAGTGCCGGTACTCGTTGACTCCAAAGGTCTTCTTTAGGTAGAGGCCGTAGATGTAGCCTGAGATTCCCTTCAACACCCACTCATCAGCCCTTCAGAGGTAAAAACATTGCAGTCAAAGCTTACTAAATACAAAGCATTACAAAATATACATGAATTCATCTGGGGTGAGGTCATTCCCTTCATGGTTTAAGGCAGTGTTTCCCAATCCTGGTCCTGTGGACCCGCTGCCCTGCATGTTTTAGATGTTTCCCTCTTCCAACACACCTGATTCAAATGAGCGGGTCGTTATCAGGCTTCTGCAGAGTTTGATGGCGAGCTGATCATTTGAATCAGGTGTGTTGGAAGAGGGAAACATCTAAAACATGCAGGGCAGAGGGTCCCCAGCACAATACCTGATTAGGTATAAGATGTTCATACTGCACCACCTGGAGCTTGAACTCACAACCTTAGCCACAAAATTCAGAGAATTTGTGTACTTAATTTACTGTATAGAACAAAGTGGGCTTTTTTTTTTTTTACAAATATTGACTGCTCCATATGTGAGAAATTTATATTTAAAGATGCTCTAATTCCCATTGCCTGCAATTGTTTCCATAAGGATAGATTTCAAAATATTGTCAAAAATTCATTTTTTAAGATAAAATTCTGAAAGGTTACTGTTTACAGTCAAACATTTTGATGCACTGTGGGTTCAATTTTTGATATTTCAAAAAATCTGGCTGGATAATTTGTGAAAGACTGTCTGAAGATGCTGTCTACCAGGTTTGGTGTAAATTGAGCAAAGAATATGGGAGGAGATAGGTTTCACACTTGGACTTCATAATTCCTACCAGGTCAATGTATATGAATATTTCTGCTTAATTGGGCCTACATTTTGGTGAAAGTTGAAAAATCTAAAGTATTTTAAAAAGCAGCTCTGCTGCCTGGCACCAACGAATGAACTACTCCATTGAATTTAGATGTTTTGTTACCCTTCAGGTAGTGTGTCCAGTCCATGGGTCAACATGAGGACCCTGGAGGCTTCTCCGGCTGACCTAGCTAACTTCACAGTGGAGCAGAGAGAGCAGGGCAGGGCGTTACTGCTAAGCTGGGATCAGCCAAGTGCTCCAAACGGCATCATCACGGTACAGACTGTCCAAACAAAAACACAGTACACATACCAAAGTGCATAAACAGGATTGAGCAGATGAAGCATGGCGCTCCTCAGATTTAAATCAGTCTCACATAGAAGACAGTAGAAACAGCAGATATAGATACCAACAAGTATGTACACTCTTAATTTACCAACACACAATTAACACATGCAATTCAGCAACTAATTTGCGTATACATGGACATATTTCACATATATTCTGATACACACTCAGTGTACAGCAATAGGCCTGCACCTCAAGTCAATATAGTCAATCAAACACACATTATCCCATCTTCATCCTTCCTCTTTGCCCCTGTCCTGTGTTAACCCACCTTCTCTTCCTCTCCTGCTGCACTGGATGCTTTTCTTTCCTCTTCCCTTCCCAGATGTATAACCTGTACAGTGAGGGGAACCTGGAATTCAGCGGACTATCACGCAACTTCCTGTTTCGTCGTTTGGAGCCATGGACCGCGTATTCTTTGACCCTAGAAGCTTGTACCTCAGCAGGCTGCACACGTACCCCACCCCAGCATGTCACCACAGCAGCAGCTCCACCAGCTTCCCAGCCCCCTCCCAGGCCTCTCTTCATTGGCCCAGACCGAGTGTCACTCACCTGGGGCCCTCCCACCCAGCCCAATGGGCCGATTGGAGAATATTTCTTACTTGGGAGAACGTTATTGGAGGAAGTGGGGAGGGGAAGAAGTAATGAAGAGGGTATTGAGAGGGGAAAGGTAGGTGAAACTAAACACACATCTCTGAAGATATAGACAGTGATCTCTAAGTTCATCTGACCATTTCTCAGCCTGATAGAATACCAGGTGCCACAAATATCTGTAAAAAGTTGTGTCTTGCCTTGTTTCTGCTCAACTACTGAAGTTATCATTATGTAAAAAGATAAAAAATGAAAGAAGAAGAAATGTGTAACTACTGTACAACTCACACAACTGTCTCCAACAGGTGCTGTTCAGAGAATCATCCCCACAACATGGTGATACCTTCTCGTACACAGTGACCGGTCTGCGTCCCTGGACACAGTACGAGTTCAGTGTGCGTACTCACAACCCTGCTGGACACACCCGCAGCCCCTGGGTAACTGTTACAACCAGACAGGCCCCTCCTCGTGGCCTAGCCCCACCAACAGTGAGCCACCTCCAAGGCCAGCCAAGTGAGGTGTTGGTGTCCTGGACTCCTCCTTTGGAGCCCAACGGGGTACTTCAGTCCTACAGGATTCAGAGAAACAATAACAGTTTCTCATTTAGTTTTGACCCTACTGTCCTCAGCTACACTGATGAAGACCTGCTACCATTTTCAACATATAGGTATTACTTACTTACTGTTCACTAACCTGAATGTTTCTGTGTGGGGATTTTAAATATCCACCACAGGCAAATTTTTAAACAAGATGATTAAACTTTTATTTCATGCTGTTCTTTTCTACAGCTACTCAATCATAGCCTGCACGTCTGAGGGATGCATCTCCAGCCCTCATACAAACATCACAACTCTCGAGGCTCCACCTGCCACAGTGGAATCTCCCACAGTGGACGGCATCACATCCGATAGTATAAACATTTCCTGGAGCAAACCACTGACACAGAATGGAGAGGTGACTGAATATGTGCTGAAAGTGAACAACAAGGAAGCTTATCGTGGGAGAGACCTAAATGTAGTGCTGTCGGATCTACAGCCTCACACGTCGTATGAGCTGGTTCTCTTAGCTTGCACCAGCGGTGGGTGCACCACCAGCACCACAATGTCCACTGTAACTGAGGAGGCTCCACCCACTGGCCTACCTGCCCCGACTCTGAAGGTGTGTTCGTTTATTTTTAATTCCAGCGAAACCTTTGCTACTAGGCATGCAATACCTACATTTATGGAATTCAGTCAGAGTATTGAAGTGATTTTATGGCTCAAGAGAATTTAAATTCAGTAGAACTTGGCCTCTTGCACAAATTTCCAAAAGTGCATGAATTCTGATTAAATAATCAGTATAAAAATTATGTGCTACAAATCATATACCTTTGTTTTTCATATTATAATTTGATAATTTTTTTTGATGCCACTTGTTGAGTGTTTGTAATGCTCTTTGGAGCTCTGTTTGACGTGACGTTTTTTTCCTTGAAGGTCACTGGCCCAGAGTCGGTGGAGGTTAGCTGGAGACCACCAGAGCACCCAAATGGTGTCATCACCAGGTATGAGCTCCGCAGAGATGGTGGAGTTATCTATGTCGGCACAGAGACCCATTACCATGACTTCACACTTTTACCAAGCGTGGAATACAGCTACATTGTCAGGGCCAACAACAGCAAAGGGGCAGTGAGCAGCGTGGCGGCCACGGCAAAGACTCACCCATCAGCTCCATCTGGTGTTGGTCTCCCCACGCTGACGCCTCTGGGATCAAGTCAGGTGAATCATTAATTCAGTCTATATAAGTAACATATAAATCATGATATTACTACTTCTCCTACTGTCTTTAAATTGTTATTTAAAAGGGTTTTTTTTTTGCTGTCTGTTTCTCTTTCCAGGTGAAAGTAGAATGGAATTCTCCAGCCCGCCCTAATGGAGACATTGTGAGTTACACCGTCCATCAAAGAGATCCCGTCCAGCTCAGCATCACCAGCACTCTGATCGCTCCAGAGGAGAGTGACTTCTCTGACAGACATGCCACTCTGCATGGGCTGGCTGCTTACCACAGGTCAGTCCAAGAAGCATCTCCAACACAGTTCACTTTTGTGTTTTTATACACAAAATATGTTGGAAGTACTGAATGGGGCCAACACAGTTTGTTATTTCCCTGTGTCATATGTGCCTTAATGAAGGAAAATATTGGGAGGAAAAAAAAGATAAGAATGGGTGATAAAGAAGGGAGCAGAGTGCCATCTCTTGGTAACAAGAAAAACACTCTCACTACACTGCAAACCACCATAACCCAGGGACTGTTGTATATTTAGTAGCAGAGCTTGGTTCACTTCACTCTCATTTCAGTCAATTAATAACTAATTTTCTTAAAGAAATAATCAGTCAATACGCAGATCATAGATTGTGAAATTTAACATATTTTTAAATGATTGAACTTAAAGTGAACCTACTGTATATACCCTGGTGTAAACTTGGGGTACTTTGGTTTAAATGGACAGAAAAAGAGATAATCCGCAGTCAAAAAAGAAAAGAAAGAAAATGTATCTTCTGGCTCGTATAATTTACTTCCACATTAAAGAATTAATCTTGCAAAAATAAAAAATATACAACATTTCTGTGCAGTCTGTACGCTCTTGTAAGAGACACCTACAGTACACTAAGTTAAATGTGTTTCTGAGGCCTGTGTTAAGGCCATCATCAAGACTGTGTTGTTTCAAATATACATACAGATGGAGAGGGAAAAAATAGATTGGAGTCAAGCATAAGCAATGGCCTGGACCTTTCACTCTGCCTCAGAAGAAGACAGCAGTGTAGACCAAACACTGTATATGTGTTCATGTCTGTCTGTGTGAGGGTGCATGTGCAGTTGTGTGTGTGTGTGCGTGCGTGCGTGCGTGCGTGTGTGTGTGTGTGTGTGCTGATAAGAATCAGATAATAAAAGCTCATCATCCTTATCATCCAAAGATCACCCCCTCCTCTCTGATGACCTTCTATCCATTCGACTCATCTTCAACACCTTCTCTCCCATTTACTCCCCCCTCTTACTCCTCCATATCATCTCCTTTATTAATTTATTTTTCCAAGAGAAACAACAGTGCTTCCAAATTAACCTCATACCTCATCATTTTAAAAATGCTGTTAATTACATGATTTTTGATTGAATAACTTCTCTATTATAAGTATTTAAGTTGCATGTTTTTCTTTCCCACAGTTGTCTCTTACACAATACACAAACATCAATGATTATTGCATTCAAAAATGTGTGCCTTTATGTGTGTGTAGGTATGAAGTGAGGGTGGAAGCATGCACAGCACTGGGCTGCTCCTCCAGTGACTGGTCATCTGTACTCACTCTGGAGGCTCCTCCTGCTGGACAAATAGCGCCACTGTTAGACCTCCAGCCTGACACCCACACCGGCCTACATACCACCTTTCTACTCACCTGGTCCCCTCCAGTTCAGCCAAATGGGAGAGTCCTTCATTATGAGGTGTACCGCAGGCTGGACCATACCACTGAGAGCCACAGAAGTGATACAGCAACACTTGTCTACAGGAATATCTCTACCACTTACAAAGATGAAGCACTCCAGCCGTATACCGTATATCAGTACCAGGTACAACACTCAGAGCTTGATCAAATTGACACGTTTTGAAGAACTTTCAAATTTTACAGACGTTACTTATTTGTGGTATTATTAAAACCAATAGGGTAACAGAAATAATAGCAGAACAATTAACTAAACAAGTACAATTGCCTTCTGCATGTACAGAAATCTGATAGGTAAAAACCGCGGTTCACCTTAATATTTATAAACTGTAATATCTATCCTTACTTTTTAGGCTGGAAATGTTTACTTGTCCTCTGCAATGGACATGAAGTTAAAGGTTTTATTGTGATCTGTGAACCTCTTTTGGAGATGCGCTCTGATGTGACTGACACATCAAAAGATGTTCCCTGTTTTCACAATTAAATGTTTTCATATACACAGATCAGACACACACACCTCATTTGATATATTCATCCACACACGCCAACGTACACAGACAGACACACACAAACCAAGTAATCAGACAGGTGTTAAATGACGGGGTCCATATTCATGCTGTTGTGCTGTGCGTTGGTATACTAATTGACAGGCTAGCCTGTTGGAAGCAACAATAACATTAGCATTCCTGCCTGTCAGACATCCGAGCCGAGGCCAGAGAACCTGTGTAATTGATTGAGTTTGCCTGATTGTGGTGCCGTCTTTATTTACGAGGGTCCTAATTTATGACAGGAGGAGGGAGGGAGGGAGGGAGGGAGGAGCTTTGGGAGATGACGGGTGGGCAACAGAGCCATTAATCACTGGGCCCTCAGAGCACCCCACTTCCTGATTACCAGCCAGCCAATCGAATTAACTGTTAGCCTCCTTGGTAACAGAGCTTGTATTGGAAAGACCTTTTAATGGTGACCGCTACACGTCCCCTGAGGATTTGTCAGTGGGGGATTGGGGTACGTGGACAAGGTGGTGGTATGTGTGTGATGTCCATTAACACATTTACACAGTAGTACTCGCGTGTTTGTGTGTGGATGTAAACATCTGTGCGTGTGTATGTGTGTCAGAGAGAAGTGAAGAAATGGTATAAATGTTTGGATATTCATATGAAGTTATTCATCATGCCATTGCTCTCAATTATCAAACAATAAGTTTTTTCACTTTTCTCAGTGTCTGCCTGTCTGTCTAGCCAGTCTATCCTCTACCTCTACCTGCCTGGCTTTATTTAGCTGGTAATCTGTCTGTGTACATATCTGGCTTTCATGCTTTCTCTCTGTGTTTGAAGCGTACACAAGGACGATAAGTCAGTTCAGTTAAGCACACCACAGTGCAGAGAGAGAAATCATATTAGGCTAATTACACTGGGTCATAAGCTCCTATTGACAGCTTTATGCTTGGTTTTAATTACTGCCCACTTTCACACAACTTAGCCCCTTCACCCCAAGTGGATGCACCCGCCAAGAATCACCGTGGGCCTATCAGAATGCTCGAATCGAGTCCGCAGTCCAACCGTCCAATAAAAAGGCTCAAATACTGTCTGGTAGTTTCCTGAAGTCGTTTGTTGCCATGGCGGCTCCTCTGCTGCCATGGCAGCTAACGGTGTATATTTTTATTTTGTGTCTAATAAGCCAAATCACGGCCCAATCGGAGAAGAGAGGAGAGAAAGCAGTAAAAAGTGTGTAGATGATATAAGGATGAGGTGATGAGTTCTACCTTTTAGCACTGGATCAAGGGCAAGGTGATCTGGACTGACTTTAGTTTTGAACTTTTTCTCTCTCTTCTGTCTATGTAGCACAAACTTCTTAATCAAGCCCAAAGCCTTGCGTCACATTCAGGCTTTCACTGTGTTGGTACCAGGGAAAGAACATGGTTGTTGCTGGGTAGAAATATTTCATTGCTTTAGTTATAATGTTGTATAAGGGCAGAAGGTACTTTAATTTAAGCAACAAGTCAAGTCACAGTTGCTTTGCAGAAACTACATATGTAGTAGAAAACTTTCTTTCACCTCATGCCAATACACATTTCTTCAGGCTATTAAACTACATATTTTGGATCCTGTCTAAGTGCTCTGTTCCAGGAATATGGTGCTGCAAATGTGATTATAATAACAGAAATAGCTTGTTGATCACTGTTACAATAAAAATACAATCAAGACTTTGGTGGCAGAATTACAGTAGAACCACCATACATACAGAAGAAATCAGAACACGTCACTCGGCTCATATCATGCTAATAGTGCTACATTTTTTAATTTATCAGCAGATAAGCAGGAGCATTTCTTAATAATAGACATTGTTTTGATATAAATGTGCAGACTTAAGAAGTTTTCATCAGCAGGTTGATGCTAAAAACAGTATATAGGAGCCACTATTTTGATATTTAACACCAATAATATGATGTGCAATATAATGTGTGTTAATTAATGACATAAAAACATGTTTGTTTCATTGGTAATGATAACTGTGATATTTAACAATGAAATATTGACATTGTGTTTATAATACACATGATATGACGTGATAGATGATGGATGGATGGATGGATGGATGGATAATATTGTTATTGTGAATTCTTTTGGCCGCGATAATCATGTTGTGAACATCTGATATTGTGACAGCCCGAGTAATCATCTTTGTAGTTGTCAGTTGTCTGATACCTACTTTACACACACACACACACACACACACACAAACACTATGTGGGCATCCTTCAAAGTCAAGCTTCTCTTTGACTTTCCCATTATCAAGGTGACAGCATGCCCTTTACCTAACGTGCTCTTCCTCCCATCCCTCCACCCATCCTTCTCACTTCTTCTGTCCTTTCCTTCATTCTTCTTCCTGCCATTCCTCCCACAATTCCTGTTTCTTCATCCACCACATGACAGTATAGAGCAAGAGGTTGATAATACATAAGCACAGAAAAGTTAAAGGACTTACTGTAAAACTGTGTAGTCACTAAACCTAAAGCTACTCTTGACATTCACATTAAATTATTGTGATTGTACTCTTTAAGACATTTAATTTTTTTGTGTTTTTCTGAAGGCTTTTCTCTTCATCTCTTTTTTATTCCTAGAACTTCATTTTCAGTAATGAATTCTACTTCATTAGTTGAACAACATGAACATTTCTCTAAATATTATAATTATGAGTAACAGATATACAAAATTAGCTAAACTGAGGTTTAGCTGCAGCCTCAATGTTCAGCATACAGTACGTTTTGATTTATTATCCAAGCTTATTGATCTTAGATAAATCCTACCACTGAACTGCACCTTTTGAGCTCTCCTGCATCTGCAGAATGCACTGATAAGACAGCCGTAGTCACTGATCTTGTACTTAGCTGCCGCCTTAGGCTATGGTCAATACAGTAACAGTGCATTATGTTGTTCCTGGATCAACTTCTGGTCACATATCTACGTATTCCACTACGTATCTACAGCATTCCATAGCCAACACAGACCCTTGCACTATTTTGCTCAAGAGTTGCTGTCAGTCTGAATGCACCATTAGTGAATCAGTTGGTAATTTCACACAGATTAGGTGGAAACAAACAAAAAAGTGCAACATCTGTGTCATATGTGAATAGTGGAAAAGAGAATGAAAGAGGATGAATACATTTTTAGCAGGAAAACTCTGGTATCAGTCAGTGGAGTTGGAGTGGGCCACAGTAATGGCCTATCACATCAGCTCTTCTCATCCCCTTTAAAAGCAGCAGAGAGTTTCATGGGCCAGTGGTTGAGTCCAGGTCGTTCTCTCTGAACGGAACCTGTAGGGGCAGAGTCACATGTGTCTGTCCTTTTTGAGTTTCATGGACTTTTGTTACATGAGACACAAAAACTGCGAAATGATTCTAAATTTGCATTCAGTTACTCATATCACCATCAAGAGAAAACAGTTTGGGATTTTCTTAAAGGGGAATTCCGATATTTTCTTGAGCCTTATGTTTGTATATTTGGATGTGTAAATGATAAGTGTCTAAAAACATTACGGAAAGGATCCAACAGCTATAGTCCTCATTGTTAGAGTAAAATCCTCTTTTGAAGCACAAGTCTCGTCTGAGGAGAGGTCTTGCTCTAAAATCTCGCGGGAGGCAAGTTGTTGCCCTTATTGCTCACCTTGACTGTTAAAATCAGCTACATATTCAGCCATGACTTTGGAAATAAAGTCTTGAGGGCAGTCCCTCTCGGTAAACTCCAAACTCCTCTCTCCA
>JBBPCS010000130.1:4098362-4120523 GCA_037974645.1 Hollardia meadi
TGTGTGTGTGTGTGTGTGTGTGTGTGTGTGTGTGTGTGTGTGTGTGTGTGTGTGTGTGTGTGTGTGTGTGACAATAACTCCTTGATGAAGGTGAAAAGTAATTGTCATGCAGATATGTTAGTGTAGGTTTGCATGTTGAAAAGGTTTTGCTCTCAGTGCTGATGGTAGTTGTGATGGATGGTCCAATGAATTGACTTATATCCTTTTGGTGGTCTGGTGGATACTCGGTAATTAAGAGAAGCTTTCATCATTAAGAGTGAATAAAATGCGTCTGAAATCCTAATGATGGAAGAAAAAAGTTTGCCTGGCTTTCGCTTTGTGTCACATATTCTCTTTTTATTATTCACTGGTGGTTATATATGTGAACAAATTAAAGTGAATCAAATTTGGTTTTGACCGACAGGTGTGTGCAGTGAATTCGGCTGGTCATTCTGCCAGTGCCTGGGCCAATGGGAGAACGGGACCTGCCCCACCCGAGGGTGTAGGCCCACCTATTTTCCTGCGTGTTTCAGCGACCACAGCGGTAGTGGATATCCGTCCTCCAGCCCAACCCAATGGGATTGTTAGCCTTTACAGAGTGTTCTCAGTATACCGCAACAACCACACTCTGGTAAAGAACATAATACTACTTCTAATAATTGACTTAACTTGTATGAAGGTTCTTGTTTGATTTCAGTACTGTCTTCCACTCCTGTTCTCTGTTCTATATGTTCTATGTTGTATGACTTAAATCATCCTTTTCTGTATGTTGTATGCTGTATGTTTCTGAATACTATGGTCACCTAAACTTTCCCCCACACTATCCCCTTCCTGTAGCTCTCAGAGGGTACATCCCACCAGCAGACACTCCATGATTTACAGCCGTACACCCAGTACTGGGTAGGAGTAGAGGCCTGCACCTGTTATCAGGTATTAATATTAAAATACCATATATTTGTACATAACAGCTTTACACTGTCATAAAAGTTAAATCACAGATCCTTATTTGGTCTTATTTTGAAAACGTTGACTGTGTCACTGTAAACTGTTAAATGCTTGCCTTAAATAATCATGTATTTTTACCATAAAATAGTTGAGTAGAGGTACTTGACCACTGTTACTTTTTAAATTACAAAACAACTTGTGAACTAATTGTTTAAATATTGTGCATGTAGTTTTTTGTTTTTTTTTTACAAAATACTGCACATCTTTGAAGTGTCTGTTTTGAACATGTGGCAGTGCTGTAGCCAGGGTCCACTGAGTGAGCTCCACACCCTGGCTTCTCCCCCAGCCCACCAGCCTCCTCCTCGCCCCATCACCCTGACCTCTCGCTCTGTTCAGATGGAATGGGACGAGCCTCTGGCACCTAATGGAGTCATTGAGAGGTGAGTAAAAAATATAAAGGAAACTGTAGGAAAAACTGTTTCATTTCATTATTAAGGAGTGAGACAGACTGCATGAACAGATACAGATACCATAATCTCTCTCACACTCTTTCCTTGTTTCCAGCTGTGAGCTACATCTCAGATTACCTTGCCCACAACCCCTCCAGCCTGTACCCCTCCCATGCATTGAAGGACCAGTAGAAATCTGCTTCTTTGGCAAAAGGCGGCGTTACAATGTGACAGGTCACACTGTGTTTTTTATGTCAAGTCAAAAGACTTTGAAATTGTATAATAACACTACAATGTCCAGACAATGTCCAGACTGTCCAAAATTTGTATTTGCATGGTTACCAAAACACTGTACTGTAATGCAGCACTGAAATATCATTGAAAAGAATAAATCATAGAATAAGAAAGTGGAACAATGACATAAAATAAGTAATGTAAAATAAAGTATAAAACCAGTTAAGTTCAGTATTCCCAGTAGTGTGACTCATTACTAATACAAAACCAAGAGATCTATTACGACCTAAGCAAGAACCATTAATAGGTGATAGCTTTGTAAATAAGAATAGTTGAGCTGCACTGAGATAAAGGATCACATCAAATTATAAGGACTGACCAACTGAACCAATCTGCAGGTCTCCAACCATACTCCTCCTATCAGCTGAGAGCTGCCTGCTTCAACAACATGGGCAGCACTGCCTCCAACTGGACTACTGTTACCACACTCAGCGAAGGTAACAAATGTGGCCAGTCCCCTCAACCCTCCCAACTAACCAGTCATGAGAAACCTAAAAATGCACACTTTCCCCCTCTCTCTCCCCCTCCAGCTCCCCAGTATGTGTCTCCTTTCTCAGTGGACAGTAATCTGACAGTCATCTGGCTGGACTGGGCGGGGTCCTTTGCCCTTAACGGCTACCTGAAGGAGTTTACTGTGACTGAGAGCAAGCTGAGGGTCTATACTGGTTTCTACAGCTATCTCCATATTCCAAGGACCTCACAAAAAAGTAAGAGGCACACATAACCAAAACACAAACATACATATCCACTTGCACATTAATATAAGGTGGTAACATACGTAGATTAAGAACACCATTAAGTAGGAATGTATACTTCAAAAAACAACAGCTGCGATTAGAAATACACTACTCAAAACAGAATTCACTATGTTCTTAGACTGCTGTTGAATACAAGAATGCAAAAATAAATCGAGAGTTACGAATGTAACTAAGATTCTATGAATTATGGATGACCACCAGAGACTTGTATGCAATACCTGGATATGCATCGTGTGCATGCGTAGGAGGTCAAGACTTAATACCAACAAAGTCACGTGTGACCTGGATGATGCAACCTGATAAAGGGGCCTGGGACCCAGCAGTCATCTCCTACAGAATCTTCGCATGAAAATGAACTCTAGCAGTCATTCAGAATTCATAGAAGTTACATTCGTAACTCTCATTTTATTTCATTCTTCCTGACCGCCATAGACAGTATTTAATACCTGGATGACCCATACCTACAAGGTCAAGATCAAGGTCAGGTCAGTTGCAGACCAAAGGAGCAGCCTGAATAGCCATTGCCACAGGATGAGGGGTGGCCGCATTAACCCTGTAGAAGCAGGCAAAGGTACAGGAAGAAGCCCAAGTAACTGCAGCACAGATATAATTCAGTGTAACACCCTTTAGGCAGCCCAAGATGTGGACACACTCCTAGTTGAGTGACATTTCACAAGGGGGACACAGAGGCCTCTGAGCCTGTTCTTATGTCATATGGTCTCAACAATCCAGCTTGGGAATCTTCCATCCTGTGCCCTCCATTACAAACAGCCAACACTTGCAAGTACTACCTCAAAGCCCGAACAGGACAAAGCAGGCCGATATTAGGATGCAGGTCCTCTACCCCTGGCTGCGGGGGGAATACTGCAAAACTGATTAATGTAAAAAGCTGAAAGCCTCTTAGGAAGAAATTGGGTTGGGCCACATGGTAACCCCACATCCATCAGAATTACAGCGTAAGCACTCCCCAGCAATGGACAGGGCATGAAGCTCACCAACTCTCTTTGCAGATGCAATTGCAAGGAGAAAGGGAGTCTTACCCGACAGCCACCTGAGGTCAGCCTGCTCCAGGGGCTCAAACGGTGGGAAACATAAAGACTCCAGGACAATAGGCAAATCCTGCAAAGGCACCTGCACAACAAGTGGTGCCCACAACCGGAGAGCACCTTTCAGAAAATGGTTCACAAGAGGATGTGACCCTACAGTTCGATTGTCCATCAGAACATGTCGAGCTGAGATGGAAGCAACATAAACCTTAATGGTAGCGACCGAGAGCCTGTCATCCAACAACATCTGCAAATATTTGAGCAATATAGGGACACAGCAACACTTAGGGTCCACGCGCTGATCCCTGCGCCAGCTGGAAAACAGTTTCCACCTGTTAGCATACAGTGCCCTAGTCAAGGGTGCTCGAGCATTAAGTATGGTCTGGACCACAGCATGCTCGCAGGAACTCATGCTGCGACTGCAGGCGATCCGGGTGAGGATGCCAAATGTACCCTGGCAACTGTGACAAAAGAACCTCTCTCGGCAGTAGAGGCCAAGGCACCCTGTTGAGAAGCCGACGGATCACAGGATATACATATATAAAGTCAAACGTATATATCCTTCCCAGCCAGTATAGAGCCAGCAGCAGTGCTGCTTGGTGGCATCTGTCTATTCTGTGAAGTTTGAGCATTAGTCATGGAAGTTGAGGGAAGGCATACAGGACACGGTCTGGCCAGGGATGAGTCAGTGCATCCTGCCCCAATGGAATGGTCGGTTATGAGAGGGAGAACCACAGTGGACAGTATGTCAACGTTTCCGAAGCAAACAGGTCGACTTCTGCTTTGCCTTACCTCTCCCAGATCATCTGAACCAAAACTGGGTTTAGTCTCCACTCGCCCAGAGGAGGCTTTTGGCGGGACAGCATGTCTGCAGCCTTGTTCTGCACACCTGGCAAATGCATTGCCCTGAGAATTGCAATCGTTTATATGAAAAGCTGTTGAGGTGTTGTCTGACCGAACAAGGATGCCATCCACCCTCTGGGGAGAGGAAAAGGCCCTCATCAACACTGAGTCAAGGGCAACACCAATGAACACGACCCGCTGACTGAAAACTAAGGAGTTCTTTGCGAAATTCACAGTGACCCTCAGCTGAGTCACGTGGTCCAAAAAAGCCATCGTGTTGTAGGTTGCTTGCTCCCGTGTTTGAGCACATAACCAATTGTACAAGTAAGGAAGAATCCGCATGCCCCTGGCCTGAAGAGGGGAAAGTGCTGCGGCAATGCATGGTGCATTGCAGTAAAGATCCAGGGAGCGAGCAAGAGCCCGAAAGGCAGCACCCAAAACTGGTACCCCTATCCTTCGAAGGCAAAACGGAGGAACTGCCTGTGGTGGGGGATGGAAAGCATCCTTCAAGTCAACACAACCTGGAGAACATCCTCTGTGTGAAGCCTGTGAAAACGATAACGACTGGTTCAGCTGCCTGAGATCGAGAATCGGATGAAAGCCACCATCCTTCTTTGGGACAAGAAAATAAGTTGAATAGAACCCCTTTGATTGAACAGAACTTTCTACATATGGCACCTACTGAGAAGCACCGCAATTTCCTGCTTAAGATCTCTAGCTCTCAGGCGTTCTTGAACTGGCGCCCTGACCATGGGAGTCAGGCTCGACCCTCATGACCTTTGGGTGACTTGGGGGGGTAGGTTGGACTGTAAAAATGTTGGAAAAAAACCCGCCATAACAGACTGATTTCCCTTGCGTTCTCATCCAGAGTAAGCTAAGGCATACGCCTGCTATCTGGGTAGTTAGCTAGTTAATTTAGCAAACTATGCCATAAGTTTTTTTTTTTAAACTCTAATCCCGATTCATATGATGGTCCTCCTGAAATAAACTAGTTCCATGCTTGTTTGTATCGTTGTATCGTATAATGTTATAGAGAAACTTTTTGCAAATAGCTGACGCTAGCTAGCTAATGGAAACTGTTTTTCTTGGTCAAGTTCTGTTCAGGATCTGCCAGGGGATGCTAATCAGGGGATAGCTAGCTAATGTTAATTCTCCAGCCTATTATGTGAGCAAATGAAGTAGGCAAAGGTTGTTTGATAAAACAGAGGAATGTAAAGTTAA
Source organism: Hollardia meadi (assembly GCA_037974645.1). Classification (NCBI taxonomy): domain Eukaryota; kingdom Metazoa; phylum Chordata; class Actinopteri; order Tetraodontiformes; family Triacanthodidae; genus Hollardia; species Hollardia meadi. The sequence goes on from JBBPCS010000130.1 coordinate 4,103,898, forward strand.
TGTACTTCCCGGAGAGTATATTATTATTATTATTATACTATAATTGATCTCTACAAGTAAGTAAATCTGATAAATTAGATCCTATGAAATAATGTTATTCAGAATATAATATATTTAGAAACATTTAGAATAGAACCAAGACCCTGTGATGTATTGCTTTAATTGTTGGCACATTGGCACACCTTAGCACATTTCACCCCACCCTTGTGTCCCTACCAACTTTCAAGCCAAACCTACGCCCCTGGGCAAAAGAGTGCTACTGTGTCTAGATTTTGGCAAAGGTGCTCTGTCAGCAAACTGTTGCCTGACCTTGTTCACCCGTGCACTACGCTCCAAGGCTTGTTGGGCTGTAGGCCCAAACATCAGGCCCGGGATGACAGGCAAGTGTGTTCCTGCATCCCTCTGACAAGGGAGGCTGAGCAAGCCACACTTGGCGGCGGGCCAAGGTCAAAGTGGACATCAGTCTTCCATGCTCTCTGGTCATGAAGGCAAACACTTGGAGTGAAGCATCACTTAAACTCTGCATTAAACCATCCACTCCAGCAGGGGCAGGCTGTAAGAACAAGGGCCTTAATCTGGGGAAACTCAGAGGCCAGAGTTTCCACTTTAAGGGCCAAAGGTTCATCAAACTTCTTTTCTGTTGGTTGAGGCCCCACCATGGGTGTGCCTGTGGCGCTTAGAACCTGAGGATGGGTTAAGTGCAGGCATTCCAGAAGAAGGTAAGTCAGCCTCTGCAACGCCACCATCTGACCTAGCCAACCTTGCAGCCCTCTCTGCTAGAGGCATGCTGCTGCAATTAGAGACAAGTCTCTCTATAATGGGCAAAACACCTCAACGAGACAGATCAGTGAAGTAAACCACAAGCTTATACCAACTAATGCTGTACACAACAGTAATTAACCGCAAGAAGCGGAGGTGCTAAGCGGTTAGCAGGGCATGTCCACTGGAAAAAAGGTGGCTACTTCCCTGGTAAAGTCCAACACTTGGTCGGAGTTTCAGCAAACTGTGGAGATGAGCACTGACTATGCAGCCTCTGGAGGATGAAACGTAGCTTCAATCGATGGTTATGAGGCTACGGGCATAGGGAGTAAAGCACCGATGTTAGTGAATGCTAACAACATACACGTCCTGCGTGTTAAGGTGAGAAGATGGAAATGGAGACGACTGCGGGGTGCCCGGCCCGTTTATCAGGTTGCTTGCGTCATGTTGTTGGTATTAAGTCTCGACCTCCTGCGCATGGAAGGAAGGAAGAAAGAAAGAAAGGAAGAAGAAGAATGAAATAGAATAATTAATTAAAACAAAAAATTAAAACTGTTAAAACTATTTAACAGAATTGGTTAACATAATACCAGTCATTTAGCATCAGCACAATTACAGTTAAAGGATAAAATATTGTTTGAATTAATTGGATCGTTAAGTATGTATTCTCCCTTCTTTTCCAGTGTCTTTGTTCTTATGTACGAATGCATCTCGCTTTATGTACTGTATGTGAGCAGCCTTAGAGTCAGCTAAAGGTCTGATTCAGAGTAATCTCACTTTATTTAACTAAAATATTGTCTTTTGCTCTGTCTCTGCTCTTTTTAGCTCTGTCATTTCAGGTGACTTGTACCACAAACAGTGGCAGTGCCAGTACTCCCACCATCAGATATAGCCCTGCCACAGGCTTAGGTAACACACACACACACACACACACACACACACACACACACACACACACACACACACACACACACACACACACACACCTGAATCTGAATATTCTTTAGTGACTCACTCGTGTTCTCTTCCTAATTTCAGTTCAGTCAAATTTTATTCACATGATGTTAAAAATAAAAACAATAAATACACAGTAAATACATGAAATGAAACTATACTTTTACTGGTATTTATTTCTCTCTCTCTCTCTGTAGGCCCTCCTGAGCCTGAGGACAGTGGTAAACAGGGTGTCAGCATGTCAGCAACACCAGTTTACTCTGAGCTGTGGTTCATCTTGTTGTTGGCCCTGCTGGGTCTATTTCTGCTAGCCATACTGCTGGGCGTTGTGCTGCAAAGGTATTCTAATACAATGTGCAGCATGTAAAAGGTTTAAGGCATGAATAGAATAGAGAATAGACAAGAATGTCTTCTCCTCAGGCACTCTGCACTTGTTTTATACATAAAACTTCAAAAACACAGCACACTGTAAAAATACAATTTAATCTGAATAAAAACAACACGTTTTTTTTCCCTTCTTCTTAGTGCCCTGAGGAAGAATCCTTCAGCCAGAGAGCGCCCTCCGCTGGTGATGCTTCAGAAGACCAGGAAAGCTGGGGGAGAGACGTACATGGTAAGAGGAGCAGAGAAACAAGCAGCACAGTGAAAGAGAGTGACGAGATGGTTGAAATGGGAGGAGACAGAGAGGTAGTCAGCTTTACAGAAAGATTAAAGCAGAAGAAAAGTTGGAGCAGATGAGGGGAGGTAAAACAGAGGAACAAGGCTGTGTCACAACAATTTTGTTTTTGTTTTTGTGAAATCACTAGGTGACTGAATCATAACTCCTTTTTCCTGCAGATTGTAAACATTTTGGAAAATCCTGACTTTGTGAGAGCAGCTGTGTCTCAATCTTTGTTCCACCAGAGGGGGCTGAAACAACCACCGAAAGCATAGAAAAGAAGTTTCTGTGACTATTTTAACAGTTAGGATGGTGCAACCTACCCTTACACATTTGTATGTCCTTAAATCTTTCATAAAGGTGGAAGGAATTACATACCATTATTGTTTGCTTTAATTTGTTTGATGTTTTTACATAAATCAAACTCTAGGTTGTGTCTTCAGCATCAAACACAATTAACATTCATAGCAAAATTGTACCTAATGGTTCTCATTCTAAATAGGTTAATTTTAAATGCATATAAAGCCATTTTAGAAATAGACATTTCATCTGATATATTCAAGTGTTCCAAGTGGAGACATCAACCCTCTTTTAGTAACTAGCAACAACAATGCTACTCAAACTAAATCCTCCAGCTTTATTCACTGGTTGATTAATTGTTTATTCATTTCGTTTCTAACCTTTCCATTTTGTTTTACTACTCTTCTATTTTCAGTTTCTCCCATAATATATTTTTTAATTCATTTCATTTTCCCTTTTTGCTCTTTTTCATTCTCTGTTGATCTTTCTCTACTTTTTTATATCTGTCTCTGACTCCCCTTCTTCCTATTCTGACTCCCCTTCTTCCTATTCTCTCTCTCTCTCTCTCTCTCTCTCTCTCTCTCTCTCTCTCTCTCTCTCTCTCTCTCTCTCTCTCTCTCTCTCTCTCAGAGGTCCTGTCCTGAGTTGTGCTCTAAACATCACTCCAGCTCTGTGCTCCTCCCTGATCACCCCACAGTAAGAATATTTTCTAGATTTGCTGTCAACGCCCTAAATGTTTATTTTACTGTCCCCCTGCAGTTTGACACTGTAGCAGACTGTGTTGAGATCAGCAACGTTATACTTAAAAGCTACACTGTGTACACTGAGGTAGGGGATTGTGGATTTGTGTGGGTGCCTTTCTATGCATGTCTGTTTTGTTTGTGTATGCATGCTTTGCGTGCGTGTGTGTGTGTGTGTCACAAGATTAAATATTATATCACAGTGGCCAGTTTGTCAGGGTTTGTAACGGTAAGATATTTTATACAGTCTGTTTGTCCTTAAATTCAGTGTTGACTTTGTGTTTCCAACAACTAAAAACAACTGATATATCCAAATTTCAACTATGAGTTCACACATCTGACAGAAAAACTGCAAATTGAAAAACTGAAAACTGTCGTACTTTATTTTAATCTAGTACTTTGTCTTATGGCTCCAGCAGAATGGGTTTTTTGATGTGTTTTTGTTGATTCTTGCACATACTTTAAAAGGAGCTTTTACTCAGTCCCTCTCCTATGTGATCCCACCAGCCAATCCTTGCTGAGTAGTGCCCCCTGTTGATTGTTGATAGTATGACAATGACAGATCATATAAATTTCAAATCTCACAATAATTCAGAATGCATCTTGTTCACATTTCAAGAAGACATTTTCCTGTTCAGTGGCAACAGAGTCAAAAATCTGTTTGCCTCCATGTTGCCTAGATTAAGCTGATATGTCAATGACATCCAGATCACACAAAGGCTGCATTTTGTCTCATTTCTTAAATGTTTGAAGTAGGGTAGAATTCCAATTAAAGGAACTTACCAATGTTTTTGGTTGTTTTATGCCCAATGCACCATAAATTATGTTGCACCTGCATGTACCTTACACTACTACTACTACTACTGCAGTTATTCTCTGCTGCCACTTCTTTGCCACTTCAATTTCAGTACCATATAAAAATCCTTTTGCAGGACAGTCGATTTTCTTACTCAATGTTGTTATTGTGTTAATGCAGTGCAGATTTAAAAATACAGCATGCATTGGAAAAAAGATTAGCACTAATATAAAGTGCAAATGGTTTGTAATAAATAGGTTCAAAAATATGAGACACTGTCTTTTCAATCACCATCTGACTAAAAACATCATTTTTTCAGAGTCTGACAGACACAAAGATAGTCGGCAGCAGCTCACGATTCAGCCCCATGTCTGTCCTGCGGGTTCCCAGTCAAACAGACTTCAGTCAGGCCTACTCCCAGCATTCCCTGCACCGCAGCGTCAGTCAGCTGATTGACAGGAAGTCACTGATGATGGAGGAAGGAAGCTGGGACAACCCACTAGGACAAGATTCTGGACTGGTGAGGGTAGAAATATGTTAATTTTAAATCCGTATCTTACAATTACAATGATTGACAATTACAGTACTGACTTACTCTGAGGTCAAGGGGTCATTTAGGGAAGATCTTGCTTTGGACGCTAGTTTATTTTACCTGACATTACCTGATCTTTGTGTATTGTTACAAACTCTGTGGACAAAGTCATGCTGTCTCTTCTGTCAATAGATACCAAAGGACATGTTCTCCCCAGATCACAACAGCTTATTGTGATCTCATGTGTTCTCTTTCAGTATGTGGAGGAAGATGAGTTTGTGGACGCTATAAAAGCCTTAAGTTCTGTGAAAAAAGAACACGCCATGTTCACTGACACTCACCTTTAAGGCAAGACCCCTCCATCTGATCAGGTATCACAGTCGCAACTCACACCTGGTTTCAAACCAATGTTTTCAAACCAAAACATTCACACCTGGTACCTGTTCCAACAGAACTGGTGAGAGTGGAAAATTATTTAGATAATTTACAGTGCTTGCAATATGATTTTGGACGCCTTGAAAAATACTGTAATATTGATCATCCATTGTGAGATATTGTTCACCATTGATGACCAAAAATCACTTTCCATAAATGCACTGGGGCAGTGTTATTAATGTTTTAATGATGTTCAAAGTTGTAAAAGAAAGCCAGACTCAAAGACCTAATTGTTGTTTCACTGCAACATTCATCTTAAACTTTATTGAAACAGGTGTCACACACTGCCTGCACGACTCCCTGCAGGGACTAATAGTATTAACTTGAGTAGAGGCAGGGATCTAACATCCATGAATACAGTTCAGATATGGACCCAGTCAGCTGTGATTGTGTCAACTGAGTTAAAAAGCTGCAGTTTATTGGCGCCATAGCTTGGGTATGTATATCTGGATTGTAATTATACAGTTATGTTATATGCCAGCTCAGCTTATGATTCACCGTCTCTGCTTGCCAACTGTTTGTAGTTTAGCAGGTATTCTTCTCACCATTCAGGATCAAAGCAGTCTAGAAATCAATTCATGTCAAAGGTTTTAGTCTTCTGCTTCAATGAATCGTAAGCTTACACAGTATCAGCAGCAGCAATAGTGCTTTAGTTGTGATAAGATACATGGCCTTGGTGTTAGTTTTATGACAAAAAAATGCCAACCGTTTTTTTGTAAAAGTGTAAAATGTGGTTGGGAATCACAGATGTGCCGTCTGATTATTGTGATGTATTACTGTGAAAGACCAAGCTGAGATTTTTGTTTTTTTTACCAAAGCAGTTCTGAACACAGTTTACAACTGTTAAAATTTCGAAGGGACCAGACATGATGAAATGAACTGTAGTGAAGCTGAATGTCTGGTTTTGATTTCATAGTTTCGCTGCAATGTCGTGTTTCGTGTTAGAGCAGGAATTAAACATGGCTTATATTCGGATTCCACATATTGTGCTTTTTCATATTTGGAAGCTAAACATCTTAGAAACAGTATTCATCAGAACAAGATGTTGATTTTTTTCTGTGTAATGTTGATGTTTTTTGTGTAAAAAATGTAAGTCTATTGTGTTGTTATAAAACCTTTTCTTTTTTTACACTGGCAGTATTATTTATGGTTGTTGTATAAAAAGTCTTATTTATAGATGAGTCATTTATCAATGTTTGTGTTTTTCTGGGAAATTATAAGTAATGGCCAATGGTCAAGAAAATATTAAAATATTCTACTCGTTTTTTTTCCACTTGGAAAATGTCTGAAATATTAACACATCCATTATGAGTTCCTATATTGGTCACAGACATTCTTGTCCTATTTCCTATTGCTTAGAGTGAGCCAAGAATCACTCCTCATACATCTGTCTCATACTCATGTACAATGTCTGTGAAGGTAAATTTCCATACAAGGATATTTTGATCTTATATATCTATTCTAGCAAAGGGTTTATATACGTATTTACATGCACAAAACAAAAATGAGGGCAGCGTTCCTATGAGATACAAAGCTTGTAATATTTTATTATTTTACTCCATCATGACCAGAGATGTCAGTATTTAAAAGCAGCAACATGGAACCAATTCCATGTTTTATATAATATCAATGCATGAGGACATAAAAGCTTTAGTGACGGAGGACAAAAATGGCAATGATACATTAATATTTGTTCTGAGATGAGGTTAATATTGTGCCTCACTTTAAAATGTTCATTTAAATTTGTAGAAATAAAATCATGAATGTAGAATAATTAGCATGTATAGTTGAATGTGTGTGTGTGTGTGTGTGTACAGGAGGGAGGACCACACTTAAGAATATGCTGAATGCTACTTATCTCTACATTATGAATGAAGCTGCTCTATTTGAATTTGTTCCTCAGACCAGCTGAAGACAAAATGCCATTTCAGTCAGTTCTTCTCTGCTGAGTTCGTATGTGCCATCAGCCATACACAGCTACCACACACACACACACACACACACAGGGAGGGTTTCTCCATCAAAACTATGCAGCAGTCGTTTAGTTTTGCTCCTGCGCCCCTTAAGGGAACATCAAGGCAAGTTTTAAATTAACAAACTGGCAGTAAGAACCGTGCCCTCACCTCAAGGACACCAGTCTGACAAGGACACTTCTAAAACATTCACAGCCACATCCACAGCTATTGTCAGCCACTGAAGGAGGGAGAGGTTGTGAAAAAGAGAGCTTGTGGAGTGATTGTAAGGGACAGTATGGCCCTGAGCCCCCACCCTACACAAACACACACACAGGGTTTTATTAAACTCATAAATCACGATGACGACAGACGGCCTCTCAGAGAGGAGACTGTCTGAGCGGGAAGGTTAGTGCAATGAAAGCGCCGGGGAGGCACGCACACAAATACACACATCAGTGATGCTGAAACAAAACAAAAATTGTGCACTTTGGCAGGTTACCACACAATACCATGTTTACCGAGTTCAGTTTTAAAGCTGAAACCAGTAAGATCAAATTTAAACTGCTTTTACTACAATAAAATCATGAACATTGAGCGTCGGTTTGCTTGAATTCACCTCGTCAGAATCATCCCAGATACTTTCACAGATTAAAAAATCTCAGATCCCAAATAATTTCAGAAATGTTTTCAGCTATTTTTTAATGAGTAGCTGATGACATTTGCCCGGAAAACTGGAATGACGTTAATGTTCCTGGAAGAATGTCATTTTGCTCTATATAATGTGTTAAAACATGCCAAACAAATGTGGTTAAAACAAGACAACAATAAGGAACTAAGAACTGATGTGACTTTTTAGCTTTGTAATGATACAGATTAATGATATCAGAATAGAGAAATGATGATAAAACTTTATTTCATCAGTCAATGTACCTATTCACCTTCTGAGAGTATAAGAAAGGAAAAAAATCACCAGTTTTTGAGAGCCTTTAGTGAACAGTCGTAGTTTAAATTGCATGAACCCTGTGGCTCAAAGTTCAATATCAACATTATATTTGATCATGGGTGAGTGCTGTAGGCAACTGTAAATAATATTACAACGTAATGCAGCACTTCAAACATTAACAATGTAAAACGATGATCTACAGAGCAGTTTGAAGAAACAGATATGTACTCCTTTTAGCTCGCTAACATCTGGCTACAATATAATGTAAACATAGCCAGAGAGGAACTGAGGAGCGACAGATGAGGACAAACAAACAGCTGTGTGCTGAAATACACTTTCAACTTTTTATATATAATTTTATATATAAAATAAACACTGGCAAATTACTTTTAATATTAGTCTTAATAGTGCAAGTGCAAATGTATTTAGGTCCAAGAGCATGGTAATTTCAATACAGGCATTATGATTATCAACAATATGTAAAGAACAACAGTGTAAATATCAACACAGAGTCACATACATCAATGCATCCATATTAGGACTTTGTTTAGGATATGTATGTCTATTTTCCATACAGTTAATCAGTGTATCAAATGCACATCTTTGTACAGCCAGGGATCACATCTCTTCATGATGAGCAAAAAAAATACTTTAAAAAGAGGTTACATAGCTGCTGGATTTGGCAATAATTAACATATGCATAATTAAACAATTCATAACTAACACAACATAGCATAATTAGCTTTTCAGGAAAGTCTCTCCTTGTTTTCACCATTTTTTTTAATATAACATGACATTAATTTTTACTGTTATCCCCTCAATGGTTATAAAAAAGTACCGTAGATCAACAGCTGGTCTGGTTTCTTTAACTGATCCCAAACCAACAGCTTGTGGAAATCTCACAGCGAATCTGATGGCTTCAAGCGGTAAAGGTTTAGCTCTCTCTCTCTCTCACTCACACACACACACACACACACACACACGACTATGCCAGTTAAGGTCACTGCCATTTAAATTTCAGCTGTCCTTTTAGGTTATTGCAACTATATCATAACCAAGGTGCATTGGTTTGGTTTCCTACAGAGCATACGGTAATATTTGACCATTGTATGTTTGGGAGTGAATGGGTTTGTTCACCTCAAACTACAAAGAACAAGCTACAGATAAAAATTCCCCACATGTTGTGAAGAAGGGTGGACTTCAGGATTATTTACAATTTACAGTAGATGCCGATAAATGAATATGTAATGCCTATCAATTCAACTACTGACCACTCATTAAATCATATTTGGCCTGGTGTAAATCTATTGTGAGGCAATTGTAGCCGAAGCCACGAGTGGACCATTAAGTGGCTCCACAATGAGCTTTGTCTTCACAAGCCTTTGGTCAGAATCCTTTTCAATTAAAAACACCCAAACCAACACCGTCAAACAAGCTAAATAAGGCACTACAACAGTCATCCAAACCAAAAACAAGACACATTAAAAGTCTGTTACAAAGGGAGTAAAGTGATATAGTGTAGGTCCTTTTGAGTATTGAGTTGAGTGTAGTTATATTGTGATACTGTAAAAAAATATAAATAATTAGTGTGATTTTGCACAGGCACCACCATTTTTCTAACTGTCTGAACAGCGATAAAACATGTACCACATTGTTTCTCTCTGTTTAGACATAAAGGAAAAGTTCCAACACTGTATATACCACAAAATAGATTTAAATTTAGTTGACGTTTATTTGCCGTCACTGTAACGTTTCACGTATGCCGTTTCCTGCTATGAAGAGTCTAAATATTTGTTTAGGAGCAAGGATGCTTTTATGCTACTCTTAGTATAAGTTACTCAGTAATCATGGCTACCCTGAAGCCTTTTTAGCCGTGTTAGTTTTGCTGTAATGCATCTTAACTCCACTGCTGTATAGTTGTTGGAAGGTTTTACTGCATGCTGGAGCTGCAGAATGACTTTACTGCTTGCTGACGGTTTGCTTTTAGCATCACTGCTTCAACAACAACCACTGAGTCTCTGGCTGCAGCGTTAGGATTCAAGTAGCTGCCACGTTTCTGGCTAGGGTAGCATGTTTAAGGTAAGTTGAAGTTAAAATTCACTGAAAGACAGTTTGCACATATTCTGTATTTGAAAGGGGCCTGATCCTTTCAACAAATCTATATAGTGCTGAAACAAAAATGTAATCGACAAAAATAAAAAATGTCCTTGTTTCTCAAATGTGAGGATTTGCTGCTTTTTTTGGGTTTACATAATTGTAAATGTAAGTGTTGTGATAATGAACATGTGAGTTAAAGATCTTGATTTTCCAAGATGTTACATGTTTGCTTTGTTCAAAAGCAGATGTTATGTGTAAGCTTGAATAATTTAGGTCCGGTTCGGAACAAAGTCATTCCTACCAGACGACAGGTAAGTAAAAACACATTAAGTATCTAACAAAAGTACAAGCTGTGCCTTTGTTAATTCCATTTTGCTTCCATTAGCTGTTTCAGGGTCTCACAAGATAAAGCATTCCTTAGAAAGTGTTTGAAACCCTCATTGTATGGAGTCATTCCGATGTTCCCCAGCTTTATGTAGGACGTAATAGGAACATGACAAAAGGTCCCAGTGCAAAGGTTAGTGATCCAAACACAATAGGAGGGTTAATGTGTGTTGACAGAATATTAAACTAGGGACCCTAGCAATACAGATACGCTCCCCAGTGTATGACTGCAGTAGGGAGCGTATCTGCTGTACTTATTTGCTTGTTTTTTTTATTTTCCGTTGTTGAGTTAATGGTTTACTCGACACATCAACGGTCAAACATTTGTGCTTCAACCATTGCTCTTGACGATGCCTGGCCAAACAGACGTTTGCATGTTCCTGCAGTTACTGTATGTTTAAGATGTAGGGTGAACGACGCCAACACAGGGAGAGAAACCAACATCAGCACTTCTTCAGGAGTAACAGAACAGCCATATTGATGTGACATTTGTCCCTGAAAGTGTTGACCTCATCAAATGCTAAAAGACAACCTGCAGAAGCAAATTGAGATAGTTTGAGCTCCAGTTGTACCCAGCAGATTTTACAAGTTCGATAGAATTTTAAATCCTCAGGAGATCAAAAACAACATGCATCCCTGGTTGAGATGGTAGCATCTTGTGTAGAGTCCCAAAAGAAGAAGGTCCTTTTTCCAGTTGCGCCATGAAAAACATTTTAAGGGTGGGGTTGAGTGGAGCAGAAGCAACTGAAGTGGTTTCCTGCAGCTGAAACCACATTCCTCTTCTGTTCTGATATCCAGGCTTCATCTCCCACACACAGGAATACGAAATGACTCATCTGTTTAGGATCTAAAGAAAAAGCTGGAGGACAAATTTCACTCTCACAGGCTGCTGTCCTGATTGGACAGCTCGGGGGCCAGCTTCCTGTGTCGCGGTGAAGTGGAGGAAGTCAGTTTGGTTGGGGAGGGGGAGGCATTGGAAGAGGAGTCGCTGCCACCACCCTCAGACCCGGAGGGGAGGGAGGAGAGGTGAGGGACTGGGGGAGCCCTCTTCCTCCCCAGAAAGCCTCCTTCTAATACTCCCCTCTTTCTCACACCTCCCTCCACCTTCACCCCGTCTCCCACTGATCCCACACTGTCTCCCTCCTCTGGTTGTGGAGTGTCTGTGTGCTTTCTCCTAACGTCACCTCCAGGATTCGGGCTGTCGGGAGGTTGTCGTGGAGACTCTTGACCGCCTTCTGCCTTCACCCCGCAAACGGCAGCAGTTGACATAGCTCCGATGTTTGTGGCAAAGCTGAAACTGGCCGTTCGGCAAGCCCAGAACTCCATCGCCGTGGCTCTCCTCTCACTGTCCTCAGGCCCAAAGTCACAGAGTGAACGGCGGGCGTCAGGGGCCTGGCTGGGGCCCTGTGTCGACGTCTGACCAGTGCTGTCCAGGACACCTCGACTCAGGCTGAAGTTTTGGAAGTCTCTATGGAAGGATAGATGGAGTCAGTTACAGGTGGCTAGATACATTTTTAAAAATGCAGAAAACAACTAAGCATTTTCATAGCCTACATTCAATAGCATAATCAGGTTGTTATCAGAGTAGCACACAGGGAGACTTTCAAAACCAGGTGCTAATGGTGCCCACTCCTGCTTCTGGGGAGCCCCAGCACTGCATAGTTCAATGTCTCCCAGCTCTGTCCACAATAGATCCCACTAATCAGGTGTGAGTAGAGCATGAAAGGATGGAAAAACTGCTGGGTCTTTTCAGGACAAGGAGCACCCCTGTGATGGTCAAGTCATTAAAATATTACAAAAAATATCCTCACTTACCTCTCGTGGTATCTAACCTTGATTTACGTTTCATTTGTTTCAGCTTTTAAGATATCCATCTGGAGTTTTTGCCACAACCCCAAATCAATGGAGGTTCATGGATTTTCATTTGAGGGGCACACCACATTTAAAAAATGTACAGAGACAGAAACATTTCCTTTGTTGCTCTGGATAAGCTACACAAGACACTGTCAACCGTTTTAAAATAGCTCTAAAGAAAACAGTGGAAAGTGGAGATATCACCACCAGGGGTCATTGAGGTTTTTTGTCATTTGAGTAAACCAACCCTTGAATGTATCTGCACAGTGAGATATATTATTTCACCTGTAGCTGTGGAAGGACTCTGTTCGTCGAGCGCGTGCCAGCAGGGGGCTCTCTCTGTAGGGTCGGACAGCTCCGTAAGTAGCCTGGGTGTCAGGAATGGGGTCTGGGGTCTGTAACTGCAGACTGAAAGAAATCAAAGTGAGACGGGCAAGAGCTTCAGTTAGAATGTTTTTTATTGTGATTACAGTATTGAGACAGTTTTAATGTATATTTTTATGTATAAATGTATGTAGAGTGACAGAGAGTTAGGTTGGTGAAGGGTTGGCCGTAGTTGATTGGTTTCTTATTTTGTGTTCACCTGCCTGTTTGTCTCTAATGTTTTGGGTGTGAACTTTGCTTCTAACCTCGAGCAGGACTCTCTGAGTCTTGTGTGGTGCAGCACAGAGGGGGCGGGGCTTATATTTGGGGTAGCACAGCGGGAGGTGCTCAAGTCACACTGGTCCAACAGCTGCAGCAGCTCCTCCTCTGTAGGCCCACCTACATCTATCAAACACAAGAGCAGCTTCAGAACACACGCGCAGCATTTAATCAAAAGAAACTATTAATCCCAGAAATAGTTGACTGTATATCCAGAATACTAGATCTTTTTTGCACAGTATGTGTGTAAATGCATCGACAGACATATTAAAGTTGTTCTTTGTCTCTATTCCCATGAACACACGCAATGTTGCCATTCTCATTTCTGTCTCAGCCTCCCCTCTTTCTCCCCCTATCTCTCTCTACTTCCTCACCCTCTCTCTTCCTCTCCTCTCCTTTGTTAGCAGTGTCCATCGCAGTGGTCAGGTCCCACATTTGGATGCTGCCGTTACCGTGGCCGGTGAACAGATAGCGCCGAGGTCGTGACCCCATCCGGCTGGAACCCTCACACTCACGTACCATGAAGCAAGAGATGGTGGTCCCATCCACCGACTGCACTTCACAAATCCTGACAAACACACAAACACACTTTAACATGTAGCAAGTTGCATGCAAACACAGAATCCTCAGTTAAGTAACATGTCAAGAACAAGTAGCAAAAGCTTAGAGATAAGCTGAATAAGTACGGGAAGGAAATAAATGTCATGAGATGAAACATTCTACTTCCTCAAAGGAAAAAGTTCGATAAAGAGTGGAGGAGCAAAGGTGAGAGAGAAATATTCTACCTCTTTCCAGTAGATGAGAGCCTCACAAACAGTTTGTTAGTGATGGGGATCACCTTCTGTATGAAAACCTGCTGATCGTCTCGCTCTCCAAATGGACCTGAAAGCAGAAAACACCATCAGTCACTGCCTGCACATTAGCCTGCCATCTTTAACCTGGATCCTGCCAGAGAACACGGTCACAAAACATTTAGTGGAACGCAAAACTAGGATGCCTGAACACTCATCTTGTAGTGATGTGTCAACTTTGGGTCTCTTTAAACCTGCCGTGTAGAACTTCTGTCTCCTTCATCTGGTATTAAGAGTAACTACACAAAAACGGTCAACATGCTTATGGCACCATAGGCTCTGCCGTACTCCTGTTTGCTGAAGACACTCCGTCACTACAGTTGCTCCTCCCTTCAGCTCAGTGGCCTGTACTACGAAGCAAATTCAACATACCCAGGATATCTTTCCGTAATCTGGCTTCACTAACCCGAACAGTCACAGACTCGTTAAGCAGTCACACGAAGGTGATAATCAACTCGATTAATCAACACAGGATTTCACGATGTAGCCATGATCGCGTTCACATGAAAGAGGCTGTGTTTGCTGCATATGACCAAACGCAAATGTGACAGGTCTTCTTGCAACACAGTGGCATATTTTACAAACAATGAGCAAATTGTAATATTAGATGAAGATGTTAAAACACAATCCAGGCTAGAAGCAACACAGTTGCAGCTGCCAAAGGCAGTTTGGACAGCTGGCTTAAAGTCACCGACTATGTGAATGCTTAAATTAATAAGCTTAATATCACTGCCCCATCATTAGGGCACGAGTAGATCTGACTGTAATTAGCCTACATTTGTGTATTATATTACAATTATGTGTTTCTTAGATGTATTCTTATGGGGTGTCTTTTTTAGTTTTAGCCTTTTTCTAACCCTGAAGTTACCTCACTAACCACAACTCCTGCTTTGTGGTACAGTCCTCTGGCTAACCAATCTTTGCTGGTAGACATAAAACACCATCCATCCATCCATCTATCAAAGTCCTGCACTCCATTTTTAAGACAATACACCATTTCTTTGATCAAGTTAAAGACTTCTGGCAGTTTCATTCACATGGCCAGTACTTGGCATGTTTCAAGGCTTTTCACAAAACACACTCATTCATATCTGCAAAACTTGCAAAGTGCAAAGATAAGATCTACTCCTTCCTCTTCCACCTTTATAAATGCATCTATCCTTCCCTCATTCACATCAGTTTTGCCAATTTCTTCTAATCTTCTCTTCTTAACTCTCTCACCTATATCGTTCCCAGAGCAGTAGCTCCCGTGGCTCTCCGTCTCTTCCAGGGACAGTATTTTGAAGGAGGCCAGCGGGGTGGAGCCTGGCTGGGTGGAGATCATCCCTCTGAACCGGGTCACTGTCCACGTCCGGACGTGGTTGTTGTCCGCACACACTGACGCACACAGAGAAACACAAACAAGTGCACAAGATTTCAATCACAGGTATACACCCAGGTGTGAAACAGAGAACAGAGCGAACAAGAGATGATTCGAATGTGCGTCAATAATCTGCACTCGTCTTGTAAATTCATCCATTACCCACTGACAGGCCTACCTGTCACACCTTCCTCACCTGATACCAGATGTTTCTCAGACAGCATAATCTTTGTGACCGGGCTCCTGTGCACGGTGAATGTCTGAAAGAGCTGGGGGCCCGATCCCACTGTCTCCGGGTGTTGCACGATCACTCTCACCGCACCGCTGCTAGTCCCGTAGGCTATCTCTATCCAATTCCCACTCACACCTGAGAGCAGAGAGAGGACAGAACGCTTTAATGTCAGGTCAGTAGCTGATTTATATTACGTCCAAAACTACCTGTTTATATCCCCGGAGGTGAAACTGAGGGAGGGAACAGAGAAGTCACAGAATGAAAAAGAAAGAGATACATGCTGGAATACAATTTTTTAAGTTTAATTTCTAAAACAAGAACTGAGGATTAAAAAGGAGGACTACTGACTTGTTTTAGGTGTGAGGTAGACAGACAGCGCAGTGATGGCATCATTTGAAGGGTCATGATAAAGCTCTGTCACCAGAAGATCATTATCCTTCATCCTCAATGGAAACTTTTGCATGTCTGAAAAGGACAAGACGACAAAACGCTAATGTGCTAAAGCTTGACAGGTTTGATTTCATGAAATCCAGATCCAGTATCCAATCCTCTCATTGACTCCTTTTAGATCAAAATTACTGACTCACCAAGGTACTTCTGTAAGAATTTTATAAGCAATAATCTTACAAAGTCATCACAAAAATACCTTCAAACATATTAGAAGGCGTCCATTTTCTGTAAAATATCCTTTTCTTGTAATGGGTACTTTCATTTGACTTCACCTACATCCAATAAACTGAGTGACAGACTGAAGACATGCAACCCTGTGTGCGCACACGTGTTTGTGTGCGTGTGTCTATAAACGTGTGTACCTATGTAGTAGATGGAGCCATTGTTGCAGCCCAGTAGTAGGAAGGATCCTGCTGTGTCACAACTGGTAATAGGAACGACGTCTTGAACCTAACAGATACACACAAAAAGGTGAATAATCATAATCAGCATAGTCTTATTCCATGTAGTCACTGTCTCTCAGTTGAAATCACATATACTGGTATATATATAATGCTCCATAACTTTAGTTTAACAGTCACTCACTTGGTTAAAACATGAAACAGAATCACCCACACACACACACACACACACACACACACACACACACACACACACACACACACACACACACACACACACACA
>JBBPCS010000130.1:4125843-4140280 GCA_037974645.1 Hollardia meadi
ACCTTGAGAAGAAAGAGTCTGGGATCCACATCAGAGTCTGTCTGGAGGTGCTGAACCTACAGTATAGAGAGAGAAAATTCACATTAACATAAACATGTATTTACAACATATATTACAAACACTGGAAAATGTGGGGTCAGTGTACTTAATGAGCATGAAAATGGTGGACGGATCATTTGTTGACCAAGAGGCAAATAGTGTGTTCAATTTAAATTAGCAACAAACCCCAGCGTGTGAATAAGAGCAGGAGAGAAAGTAACAATAGAGAGCAGTGATGAAGTAACCTACACAACCTTGAGTAATGCATCTACTTCAGCTAATTACATCTATGGCTGCTTGGCCATGTAGAATCTAGATATCATCATACACGTACATAGCCAGAGCTCAAATTTCTCAAATGATCACCATAATCTTTCGAGTTGTTATTTCTTTTCTGATGAAGCCTACCTTGTTCCACCGACGTTTAACTGGATGATATCTCCCATCCCAGGTGTTAAATTGTTACCATTCGTAGCCATGATGACCGGACCAACGGGCTATTGTACGGGAAATACACTGTTCCGTTATAGCTGTTACTGTCACGAAAGCTAGCTTGCTAACGCTCCTCTCCCTAGCTCAGCCGATGTCCCGACTCCCCAGCCTCACAACCTCTCCCTCGTCCCACCTTCCATAAAATAGCCGCTATATGCTACCTATGCGGACGGTTTCGCTATTGTTAAGCCTCCGCATTGTGGGCGAAGAGAGACAGGGGTCTTTTTTATCCAAAAGACAGGCACCAAAGGATCCCTTTATTTCCCAGCGGGTTTGTTCTCATCACTGCCTTGCATGTAACTAAGTCGTAGAAAACATCTTGCGCAGAATAGCAACGTGAAACAGCTGTACAAATGAGCCACAAGCGAGGCGAGAGCGTTAGCCTCTGAAAACTTCCGTTTTCGTTTAAACCACGTCGATTGGACCAGCAAAAATAACGCTTAAATGTGTGCAAATTATTATGTGTAAAGAATGTATGAAATATAGTCAAACAGCATAGAATTTACGGGTTTAATGAGTTACTGAAATCGTTATATGAGATATAGACAAATCTTTACAAAGCTATAGGCCCTGTTACGAACCACTTCCGTACGGATGTGAACCGTCTTGATTGTTCACTTAGCGCTCACTCATCCCCAGAACAAAATTTTGTGTGCGCTTGATTTAATGTAAGAAAATTGAAACGGCAAATATACTTAAAAGGGAAAATAAAATGTGGGACAAAAATATAATTTTTGGTGGAGTTTTACAGTTCACCAAAACGAACCAAAACAACTTACTTGCCAAAAATTGGGGTTGCTTGAAAGTTGTATATAGAATAGGAACAAGCGACAATTGTTCACCACATATTATATCATGGTGTTTAAGCGGTGCTGTGCAGGAGTTAAAACAAACACACACAATGTTGGGAGGAGTTATGTAACTCCACAGACTAGGCTACTCAGATAGAACATGTTTTAAAGCTATACTAAACGTTATGTTTGCAATTCAAACCCCGTGTGTCAAATTATTCTGTTCTAATAGTCTAATACTCACTCTTCACTGCTGCGTTTTCTGCGTGCAAACAAGCGCTCCCCAAGTGCTGCCCCGCCCCTCCCACTTCTGCTAAGAGAAAGGGACTTGAAGTTGAGACCCAACAACATATTTTATGACGAACTAGCATTTTTGTATGAAAGCGTCTCTTTTTACTGCTTTTTAATCAGTATGTAACTCAAGGTCATTTATTCGATGGTAGTTTCCTGTTCCACGGTAAGATATTTACACATTGCTACTAAACTTTATGTTTATTTACCTCCCATTAGCTTGTTAGCCCTGGAGAAAGTTAGCAAAGGAGTGGGAGGCTGAACTTCTCCAAACTTAACGTTGAACATTGGCCTTCAACCGCTAGCTAACGTTAAGATGGCTAAAACATCTAGTTAGTTTAAGTGTTTTGGTGTCCTGTAACAGTACTGTTGCTTTGCCTTAGCATACGACTTCGTTCGTCTCAACATTAGCCATATGACTCCCCCTCCGCCTGTCTACATGTGTCATTTGTTTACACTAATCTCTTCTTCAGCTCTACCTTGTTGAATGCCAGGCCAGAAAAGAAAATGGATGTGTGACCAGCTCAAGCAGAGAAAGGAGAAAGCAAGAAAAAGGTTTCTTATCACTTGTTGCGGCCCAGGAACTGGAGCCTAGGGAAGCAAAGACAGCAAGCATACGAGTTGTGTCATGATGTCGGATCCACAGGGGAAAGGAGCTCCAGTTGAGGAGGGAAACATGCTAGAGGTCACAGCAGGACACATGTCCAGTAATACTCAACAGGTACAAGGTGGAGCACTTGTGTCTTCGCCCGTGGCCTCCATACAGCCTCCTGCCACTACAGCCACAGAGGATGAGGATGAGAGTGAAGATGAGTCAGAAATCCTTGAAGAGAGTCCGTGTGGCCGCTGGCAGAAACGCAGAGAGGAGGTAACGGCTTACATGTGATGTGTCTTATGAAGCCATCATGAGACACATCACATTCTTCTACATCAATCACATTTCAAAGTGATGTTGATGTATATCTTTTCTTAGGACTCCATTACATTTAAGTGACATAAAATCAATCCAGTCAACATTCTGAACTCATATAGCAACATAATCAAGGCAACACTGTACTCAAACTACACAGTGTGTTATCCTGCTAATGTAGTATGGGCAAAGAGGGATTGCACCTTACACACTGGTCTTTAGTAGATGATTGCTTAAATTCTTTAGGTTTCTTTCAAAACCTAAGTCTGATGGGAGTTGATTTATAAATTAAATTGCTTGTCATTGTTCAGTAATAATATGCAAAATGTATGGTTAGCTTAAGCATAAACTTGCTACTAACATGATAGAAAACAAAGACATGGAAAGAAAATATTGAAGCAAAGTCAAGCCAAAATGGCACCAATAAAAGGAAGAGAAGACGACACCATGTCTGCTGAAACACAAGGGCAATGAGTGTATGATATTTAAGGTTTTTCTGTTGATTCTTTCTTTGTACTGTTTTGTGTCTTGTGTTTTATTTCACTGTAACATTGTATTATCTCATAAGTTATTTTCTACTGTAGGTAAATCAGCGTAATGTCCCAGGGATAGATGCTGCGTACTTGGCCATGGACACAGAGGAAGGGGTTGAGGTAGTCTGGAATGAAGTCATGATCTCAGAGAGGAAGAACTTCAAACTACTGGAGGTGAGGCTCAGCGTCACACAGTAGGAGTAAATCAGTTAAAGATGGTCGCTTTGGTGATTATATACTCATTATTATATCATGTAGTTTTGATTTTACATGGAATTCTGCAGTTCATTGAATATGGATTGGGACAGTAAGCAATATTTTCTCTATTTACTTATCTAAGGTGTGGTGAAAATTTAACTTCAAAATGTAAAAAAGGGAAAAGAACACTGTTATTGTAATAGATCTTTATGTGCCTCTGTAGTTTATGCACATACAGGATAAAAAATTTTAAAGATCGATTGGGTAAAATTTCTTCTTTTACTGTAGTTGCACACAAACAAGTTTTAGAGTTGAGAATGATGCAGCTCTATGGCTGCAATGTGGAAAAACCAGTGACAAGCAATTGCTGTGAAATCTTAAAGATCTCGTAACCGTAGTGAAAAATATTAACACACAATAGTTTGGGCAGTCAGTGATTTATTGTTGTTGGCATTTAATGAGATTTTTCAATTTAATATGTATAAGTATCAAGTTACTTGAAGGAGATATTTTTACCTTAGGTGGAAAATATTTAACAAATACTCGCCTCATGTTTGTCTCCTATTGTTAGAAAGCAGCGAGTGACTCTCAAGGTTGTTAACATGATAATCAGTGTACAGTGGGCATTTCTGTCATTGTCTATTATGGGGCTGCAAATTATGATTATTTTCATTTTCACTGTTGGGTAGCTTTACTTTTAAAAGTAACTCGTTACGTTTCTAGATGACAGCCATTAAAAACAAACTTATTACAATTACAGTTTTACCCACTGAGAAAATTAACTCATTAGACAAGATCAAAGTGACATCTTCAAATTACTGGTTCTGTCTTATCAAAAGTCCACAACCAATAATATTAAATTTTCTTTCAGTT
This sequence comes from Hollardia meadi, assembly GCA_037974645.1. Taxonomy (NCBI): domain Eukaryota; kingdom Metazoa; phylum Chordata; class Actinopteri; order Tetraodontiformes; family Triacanthodidae; genus Hollardia; species Hollardia meadi. Next base: position 4,129,971 of record JBBPCS010000130.1, read on the forward strand.
AATTAATCGACAAATAGTTCCAGCTGTAGTGTATTATCACTTACCTATTCCTCACCTAATGAGACTAAAATCAACTAATGTCTAAGAAAACATCAGAGAACATAAGAGAAAACAATGATTCCTTATAATCTGTTCACATTTATAGTTCTTTCAGACATATTACCCATCAGTCAGGCACAGAGAAGTCAGTGCAAAAGCAAAATGTATTCATGTTGATCAGTGTTAAAACATATATACTTTATCATGTTTTATTTTCCCTATGTGTTTAGGAGAAAGTGAAGGCCGTATTTGATAACCTAATTCATTTGGAGCATGCAAATATTGTTAAGTTTCACAAGTACTGGGCTGATACGAAGGAGAACCGGGCTAGGGTAAGTCTCAGACCTGCTGAAACATTATTTGAAAGTCTAAAAATTAGAGACATAGGCTTGTTATTGCATTTTTTTCTGTGTCATCATACTTCATAAGTAAAATCATCATTTTCCACAATGATGAAAATGAAATAAGTATCCACGTGATTTCCTCTCCCTCAGGTGATTTTCATTACTGAATATATGTCATCAGGAAGCTTGAAGCAGTTTCTAAAGAAGACAAAGAAGAATCACAAAACCATGAATGAAAAGGTAATAGCTGACTGTATGTATATTTACCTTAATAAAATAATGATATTCCTAACAATGAAAATCCTGCTGTACATGACCTACATATCTTGTGAAAAGTGACAGCCCCTTTATCACAGCATGGGTAAGAGCAAGGACCACTAATCTTGTAAACACATTAATTGTCAGTTGACTATTGGCAAAAGAAAGGATGTGCAGTGTACCAGTTTTGAGCAAAGTTAAATCACATTGTGTCATAGTCACTCCATATTGGAAACCAGCTAGTAAGCATTCTGATAAGGCGTATGGTCCTACAGGCTTGGAAGAGATGGTGCACACAGATCCTGTCTGCTCTCAGGTGGGTTTCCCCTCTTCAGGCCTGTTAAATTCAGTATGGTCACTCACAGAAAAATGCACTCATCAACAATCTAATCACTTTCTCATATTGTTTGTATTTGTGGATGGGTTTTTTTTTTTTTCTGTGCTACAGTTATCTCCACTCATGTGACCCTCCCATCATCCATGGCAACCTGACCTGTGACACCATCTTCATCCAACACAACGGGCTCATCAAGATCGGATCAGGTATATAGTTACACAGGTTTCATCCTCGAGAGTTAGGTAGTGGAGCTGGAGAGATGTTGATGGAGTCAAATTAAACTGAATTATGGATTTGAAGGCCTGAAATATCAGATGATTGTACAATAAATTTCCATGATCACACAGTACCACAGTGTTGTATGTACAAAAAATCTCATCTGGCACTTTAACTGATCAATCAAGAGTTCTCATGTGGCAAAAATGTCAATGACAATAACCCTGATCATTGTGTAAGAGGTTAACAAAAGTGTTGTGTAATGTGATTTAGAAAAATTGTTGTGTTTACACAAAAGCTTCTCTGTACTTTGTTCATTTTAAAGAAAAGCTTCCATACGCTCAACATCCTAAACTATAGTTTGCACAAATGTGATATTGATATTCACTCTGTTTCCTTGCCTCGTGGTCCTCCCACTCTCAAATACTTTCTTTATTGTCTTTCTCTACTTCCTCTGTATATTCCTGCTTCATACACACTTCTTTCACTGCTCTCCATCCAATTTCTATATATCTGCCATATTCTCTCCTCCTGTCTCATCTACAGTTGCTCCAGACACTATCAACAACCACGTCAAGACGTGTCATGAGGAGCAGAAGAACTTGCACTTCTATGCCCCAGAATATGGAGGTAGACATGACCAAAATGACTCTTTATAGTTATTTCTGTTCCTACTGGTATTGACAGTTTCCTGACCTCCACGGTAAACCTGATGAAGACATATTGAAAAGATGTCAGAAGATATTACTGTATTTTTAGGACTCTTAAAGTAAAGGAGTAAAGTATGTAGTTTCTCACAAAATTTTATCATATATTGACATAACACAATTGAATTAGTATATGTTAATGTAGATTTTTTTTTCTGTTCAGTTAGTTTGATGAATATGTTGTTGATTTTGTTTTTCTTTTTTATGTTGTTGAAGTCGTCTTAATGCAGTCAACTCTGCAAGAGCTTTGCCTAAATAAAATAATCTAAAATTGATTTCAATCAAAAAATATCTTATTGAAAAGTAAGTAAATAAGAGTGAGAGTATGACAAGCATTTCATGCCTTTAATATGGCCTTTTTTTTAACCTTTTATATATTTTTGGTGTAATAAATGAGTCTTTGTCTCAGGTAATGACTAAGTTATGATATAATATCTGTATATATTTCTTTTTTCTTTTCATTCTTTCCCTCACTTTAGATGTTGATGTCACCACGGCTGTAGACATCTACTCGTTTGGCATGTGTGCTTTGGAGGTGAGACTTATATTACATGATAGAATGGCCTGAGCCCTCTCCTAAAGCAATATGTTAACATGTGTGTTGGTGTGTGCAGATGGCGCTCCTGGAAATCCATGGGAATGGAGAGTCCTCTTATGTTTCTCAGGAGGCTATCAACAATGCCATACAGTTACTGGAGGACCCCTTACAAAGGGTGAGATGAAGAGAGTGGAGTATATGTTTAAATGTTCATGAGTATCTTGAAAGATCATATCGTATTAAGCTTTGTGTGTGACTTTGAAAGTCCAATTTGTGTATACAAGATGTTTTTCCAGTAAGTGTGTGACCTTTATGTTTGTTTTTGTAGGAGTTAATCCAGAAATGCCTCGAATGTGATCCCAGTAGAAGGCCTACAGCCCGAGAGCTGCTGTTTAACCCGGCTCTGTTTGAAGTACCGCTGCTGAAACTGCTGGCTGCGCATTGTATTGTCAGCCACCAATGTGAGTCTTTAGCATGCACATACAAAATAGTAAGACACAGAATAAGAGTTTTAGTAAAAGCTATCAGTTGTACCAAATAAGTGATTTGAGTTGACTTAAAACTCATGAGCTTGCTCAACAGAAAGAGGTGCAGATGAACCTGTAACCATTTAATGAAATGTAATTAAATGTTAATGTAATGTGAAAGGGGTCGTTCATAGTGCTCTCACAGCACCAAGCAGAAGGTAGACACAGACGAATAGCAGGGGAAGAAAGTCAAACATTTTGCAAATTAAACAGCCAGATATTTTACTTAGGGGCTGGTGGAGACCAAAACATGGTTTGAAGTAGAGTAAAAATTGGATGTAAGATAATCAGGTGGACGAAAAGACAAGTCCAAATGGTAATGCTGCTCTGTCTCTGGTGAATGTGTAAATAGGTAGTGGTTTGCTAACACATTTTCCACAACTTCATAAATCTGCAGTGCGGAGCTTCTATCTCCCTCTTTTGGCAGTGGGAGTAATTACACAAACATTTTTAACATGCTTATGAAGCCATAGGCTTCAACAAACTTCCAGTTGTAGCCTACTCTGTCATTGTGGTTGCCCCCCTCTTCTACTCTGGAAAACCAGTCCTTGTTAGAATGCATTGCTCCTGATGAGCCAGTGTGGGAATGTCGCCAGAGACACCGCCTTAAAAACACTGCAATACTGCGAAATACAGAGAGATTTATCTGGTGGTGATCAGACTAATCAGCAATGTTTGGACTCCTTTGGCAAGGGCTTGAAGGTAACAAATGTTTGTTTATATGAAAATAGTCTAATATATTTGAGTCAATGGTTTTTAGGTTGTGGAGTCTGTGGCCAAAAGAATCAATGAATGTGTATTTAAATGTTATTATTTTTATGTTTAAGTCATTACTGCTGCATTGTTGCATTTTTCCAAATGCCAAGTATCTTCGTGGTGTGATCACTTTAATTTCTGGTGTCATAGCATTATTGTGTGGTGGGAGATTTGAACACATCTCTAATAAGCTTGACCACAAACATTATTCCTGCACCATCTAATGTGTAGTGTTTCATAAACTCACTGGCATGTCATTTCATCACAAGGAGCAACTCTTTGTACTAGGAAACTTTATGAATATGGTACCAGATTCCTCACGGAATCTTTGTTGTTTAGTCCTTAAACATGCCTGAAGTTTAATAACTGATTAGTTTCATCTGGTGTCATTAATAATAAGTATGTTCATCATCCGCATAACAATGAACTTTTTTTTTAATGTTTAATAATATTACCAAAAGGAAGCATAATAAGGTGAATAGTGTTGGTCCAAGCACAGAATCTTGTGGAAGTCTGTGACTAACTTGCATGAAGGATTCATTGTTAACATGTACATACTGAGATCAGTCTGATAAGTAGGGCTTAAATCAGCTTAATGCAGTTCCTTTAATGCCAATTGAATGTTCCAGTCTGTGTAAAAGGATACAATGGTGTCAAATTCAGCACGAAGATCAAACAGGACAAGCACAGAGATAAGTCCCTCATCTGATGCAATTAGAAAGTCATTTGTAACTTGGACTAATTCAGTCTCTGTACTATGATGCACTCTAAAACCTGACTGGAAAACCCCAAATAAATTTTTATTTAGAAAGTTACATAACTGATTGGTGACTGCTTTCTCAAGAATCTCAGAGAGAACCTCTGGATCTAGAGTAGGCTTTTTAAGAAGAGGTTTAATTACAGCTAATTTAAATGACTGTGGTACATAGCCTGATAATAGAGACAGATTGATCATATCTAGAAGAGAAGTGCTAACTTAGGGACAGGTAAAACTTCTTTAAGCAGCCTAGTTTGGATGGGTTCTAAGAGACAGGTTGATGAATGTACTCCCTTATCCTGCCTCTCACATATCACCAGATATCACCTATGAAAACTGAACCAAATATAAGTTTAAAGGGATTCATCCTGATAACCAGAACCACCATTAATGGTTTGTTGTTGTCCAGACATGATTCCTGAGAATGCCCTGGAGGAGATTACAAAGAACCTGGACCCCAACCTGGTCATCGCTGAGACGAAAGAGGACGTTCAGCTCAAGTAAGTTTCAGAAAATGGTATCCGCCTTTTAATGGAAGTCAGCTAGATGGAGCACAATAACAGTCATTCGCATACAATAGTAGTTCAAAAACAACAGATACGAAACTAGAGGATCTGACTCAGTAGAGTTCAGATCTCCACCAGGGGTGTCTGAAGCAGTTCTTGATCACTTGTGGCCCCTACTAGCTGGTTAAGATGGTTGAGGAGTCAACAGTCAATGGAGAAATACTGTTTTTACCAACAACAGATTTACGCAGTATTCCCAAACCTTTATACAATAATAATATTATACAATCGTGTTTCACAAAGTGATAAACCTTGACCTATCCTTACTTGTAAACGACTGAGCCTTTCATACTCAATCGTGATAAAAATCAACTGTTACTAATTACAGATGTTTTTTGAGCATTTCACAACTTGCACAGTCTTTTGTTGCTCCTGTCCTGTGTTTCATTAATAGTATGTGTAAATGCCCAGTGATTTTCTGTGTTTGTTGGAATCTTATTTTACATGATGTGACCTCAAACTATATATATATTTTTTTTCTTTAGGCTTTCACAGTTTCCTGCCTTGGAGCTTGATAAATTCTTGGAGGATGTGAGGTAAGAAGTAAATAGAGTCTTGAGCTTGCACAGAGCAGTGCTTTCAATTTCTCCCCAAAGCTAAAACACTATCTGGACACATGGGGGCAGTATTAGACCATATGACTATTGTTTGTTTTCAATCATCTTTTAAAATGTAATATTATGTAAATAAAAACTTCTAAATTGTGTAATGCACTCCCAAAACGTTAATTTTGGACTAATTAAGATGTAATTAACATGTAAAATAAAAAGTAATTTTAAATCAACTATGAAAAAAGTATAGTTGTTATAAAGTTTCAACTATATGGAAACTGAGAGACATTTAAACTATGTTTTGACATCTTTTTTAAAGCATATTTTAGTTTCTAAATGTTTTTTAATGTAAAATTTCATTGATTTTCCCACCTCCTCTCCATCTCTTCCTTCATTTCTCACATTCAAACTTTTTATTTTTGTATTATGCTGTAAAAACTCCCATTTTTCTTCCAACTCCTTTCTTCCCTCTCTTTCATTCCCTCTCTCATCATGTTTTCTCTACCTCTTCCTTTCTGTGTCCCGCCCTCCCTTTCTGGATCAGGAATGGTATTTATCCAATGACAGCGTTCGGGCTGCCCTGTCCTCAGCAGCCTCAACAGGAGACTGTTAAATCTCCCATTGTCATCCCTTTGGTCAAATCCCCCACCCCCGAACCTACAGAGCTTGAAACACGGCGGGTGAGTACAACTCTTTATGCTGAATTTTACTGAAAGAAAATACAATCACAACTTTTTTTCATGATCATTCACTGAATCAAGATATGTGCTGTGCATTTGCTGGAATGAAGTACTAGTCAAGTTGAGAATCATTCATATTTAGATTTCCATATTTCTTCTGCAGGTCATTCATATGCAGTGTAATGTTGAACCTGTCGAGGAAGGAGCAAAATACCATGTAAGTCTCTGTTATAATATTGATAGTTTAATCATTTGCTGTTTAACTGCAACAGTAAGATATTTTCCCAGCCATTTGTTATTTCTTGTCCATACAGTATGTATACATAAGTAAAATAATAATCCTAATTTTGTCTATGTTGTCTGTTTCTCCCCTTTTAGCTAACATTACTGCTAAAACTGGAGGATAAACTGAATAGACATCTAAGCTGTGACATGTTACCTTGTAAGACCACCTCTTCAGTCACACACACTGACTCTGTCTTGCTCTGTTAGCTTAAAGATACAGTTACTAACTTTGTTACGATGCGGCCACATCCTCAAATTACCACCAAGCTCTCCCACAGTGAGGTTCACAGTCAAGCTTCATTACCATTAAAGCATTTCAAAATGTATTTTTAAAAAAACCATCAATACCATAAAGCATACAGTGCTTGCCTTATGGAACATGCCTTCATTTGTCCATGTGGGCGGTTTAGGTTTACCACTCGGGTTTAGGGTGGATCCTGGATATTACATTTGACAAGAGGTGATGATAAATGATAAGGTTGGTTATACCTGTATGATGTTACTGCAGAGCATAGTCTCTACTATTAGATTTACCACACACAGTGTTTCACTGTACAGCACCTCTCCATATGTGTGTACTGCCTCATGTAGGGAAGTGAGAGTGAGATTCCTGAGAGAGCTTGAAACTCAGATGGCAGCACAATATACAGTATGCAAGACTATTTTAGGCAGGGGAGACTGACTGTCGCTTACGTGTCATGAAAACCTTGCACATCTATTTTGGATTGTATTCTGGAATTTTAATGACCTTTATGTCCCAAATAGGCAGGAAATCTGTTTAAAACATTATCTTCTTGACAATTTCAATTATTTTTTTTACTTCTTTTAATTTCAAATTGAAGATTTTCATCTCAATGCTGTGCAGCAGACTAGACCAAAGGAAGGCAAATGAGAAAACGACATACGGCACAACTGTTGCAATGGTCAGAATAATGTAGGCAGTATGATCCAACGTGCACATGAACACAGGTATGGTAGGCATGTATAATGTTGCAGGCGTGTGGGGAATGCCTGGCCTGTCAAAGACTGAAGCTGACAGCTGTCACCTCCTCTGTCAAGATCTTACAATCTCTTTCCAGGCTTTCACCTCCCTGTCTCTCACGCACGCACGCACGCGGGCACACACACACACACACACACACACACATACACATATTCACTTGACTTTATCTCTTTCTCCCTCCCTCTGTTTCTCACGTCATATTTCTTCTCTTGCACACTCACACACTTTATGCATGGATGTGAAGCTACACATACTGTAGCTTCACATCCATGCACACCCGTACATATTAGTCTCTCATAGACGCACCTTGCACACTTAGCAACCCGTCCCTCCCGCTGATATCAGGGGATATTCTTTAAAGCTTTCCTTATCAACAGCAAAGTCCAAAGTTACACTTCGCAGGGTCACTAACTAACTAAGTCACTTAAGTTTCACCCCCTCTCTTCTGTAGTGTGGCTCTCCTGTTCTCTGCTCTAATGCGTTTCCAACTGAAGCTTGTTTTTTACATAAAGCTAAATTGTATCTCCTTTTGTCAGATGATTCTATTTGAGAGCATAAAACAGAAACAACCAGGGAAGTCTCTTCCTCAGATTCAGTATTAATAGCTAATGCTGGTGTTTTTCTTTTCTTAATGTCAAAGCTGTTGGATGATCCATCTCCTCCACTTGTTTGTCTTGTCCTGGACACATTCCTGATACAGTTATAAATTGACAGCCAGGTTATTAAAAATCAATAGACCATGACAACTCCTCTGCTCACAAGGCAAAGAATGTCTTAATTTGGGGTGGTGGCTAAAATAATAGTAAAAAAAAAAACCATTGTATTAAATACTATCAATTTATTTTTAAAAAAGCAGGTCAGGGACTAAAATGAGGTTTATTTAGATGTATATCAAGTTTTCAGAGGAACATTTTATATTAGAAATTCTGAGCTGGTTAGTTGTGTGTATTTTCCCGATGTTTTTTTTATCATGTAAAATCCAATATTCCTCATGTTCCTTTATTTTGTGCAACCTTACATATACAGTATTTTGTTTAGACTTCTTAGTTTAAACTTTTAGTTTTTTGTGTACTAACTTTCCCTCAACCTGCCTTATACTTTCACCAAAGATCGTGAGTTCTTGCATTTCTTTCATGTGATGTAAAAAGTCAGGGGAAAAGCACAGTCAGAGCAGTAGTTAGTTTATATAGCGAATAGTTGTACAGCTGCATTGTGACTGGGATTATTGACACTAATGTTGGTGAAGAAATCTTACATCTCTCGCTTTTCTTAACTGTTGAATGTGTAGACTTGAAAGAAGTCTTACTTGAAATGTGCAGACTATTTTTTTAAAAATATATTGCTCAATTGGAACATTGGAAAAAGTGTAAATATTAGCTCAGAAACAAAGTTCTGTGCACTCAGAAACTGAGAAAAGGAGAATGGGCTTATGACCATCCATTCATTAAGCCTCTTAACAGCAAGGCTAAAGAGGACCATTTAAAAAAAACTAAGATGTTTTAACAGATCATGCTCTAATGAAGACCATGCTGGTTGAAACATGGCTTTGGCTTTTTCATTTTCCTGCCAGATGAGTCCCACTCTGTCCTGTATTGGGTATCACTAATCTAATGCTTTGCTAGATGTCCACAGGAATATAAATAAAAACCAACCAAATGGCAGCTGCTGTTTGGTGGTTTTTAATGGGTTTAAGGTGGGATATGGATTTAAAAGCAGCATCTGGACTATATTTACTGGATGTGGTATTTACCTTAAGACCTTTTTTGCTCTGAGGGAGATAGTGAGTGACTGCTAGAGCTGATGTGAAGGTGATGAATTACTGTTACTAACTGCTGGTGTGTGTTTCAGATGAAAATGTTCAAGAGTTGGCTGGAGAGTTGGTGGAGCTGGGCCTAATCTGTGAGGTGGGTGTTGTGTGTGTGCTAAAGAGACCCTCCAACACATACACACCTCCCCCTTTAACAGCCTTATTACATTTACTCCTACATACTGTATGTACTCCTGTGCCCACTTCACTACCCACATTCATGACTTAATTCTCTTAATGTTTATCAGTTTTATGCCTTTAGTGTTCGTCTCTGTGTGTCCTAATGCTGGTGATATGTAATGTTCTAGATTGTTGAAAATGTTTGTTCTCTTTACAGGTGGACCAAAACAAAATAGCCTCTCTGCTAGAAGACGCAATCAGCCAAGCTCTTCATTAGCGACAGTTTCCTCAACACACGTTACTGTCTCCTCATAAGTATACTCTCTTAACCCACTTACACATTCTTTTTGGTTTGTCAACTCAGTGTTGTTTTTTTTAATGTATTTTCTACTAAGCCTTTGGTGGTAGTGTGACCAGAAGAGTGTTTTTTCCCCCTGTTGCATTATAGGGATTAAAACTTCCTAAAAGCACACAAAACCTTTAACATAAAGCCAAAGAAGCCACCTGGAGTGATTTCACATTTTTATTTTAAAAGTCAGAAAATACATACATATTTGTATGGAATTCTTTTGGATGAGTTGGCTACTAAGTTGGCTGTTATAAGTATGATTAAAAGGTGAGCCTCGTTAATGCTGCAACAGACAGTACTGACTAGATTCAGCTTCGCCTTGAAACCCACATTTTCTCAAGCGCACAGTTGCATTTTAGTGTGAGGTGTTTACATTATGAATTGCCTGGCCTGTCTATGTTAGGATGAGGCTAAAACATAATCAAGACTAATTCAGGCCTTTACTGGAGTCGTGCCACATGATAGTTTAC
>JBBPCS010000130.1:4141867-4157462 GCA_037974645.1 Hollardia meadi
TCTCTCTCTCTCTCTCTCTCTCTCTCTCTCTCTCTCTCTCTCTCTCTCTCTCTCTCTCTCTCTCTCTCTCTCTCAAGCTTTAGCCTGTCACTCAAGGATGTGAGCTCTTGATTACCTTTTGAATAGTCTTATATTTTGTGCATGTCATGGATGTGTGTCCAGTATGACTGTTCTTTCAAATAAATGTGTGAACTGCATCGCTGTGTTATTTTTTTAGTAGGTTTAAAAGAAAGACTTGCTGATTTTTTCCCCCCTTTTTTGCCTAATGCAACAAAATAAATAAAAAGATGCTCATAATAAATCTGGAGTGACTGTTGCGCCCCTCAGCGTCCAGCAAGCCGCAGGTGATTTACAGGTGAGCCTCCTGACGTCATACAGGAAGTGGACAGAGAGACACTGGACTTTCAGCTTCTGTGTTGTTGAACAGGTGCTCGAGAATTACGGGCATTGATCCATCCAAAGCGAAACGTGTGACACGGTAGAGAGATGTGCACCTTCGGTGAGTGATTCTCTGGTAGTTGTAGCTGAGAAACATCGTGAGCTGTGAGTGTTTTGTCTGTCCGCCGCTAGTTTTCCCTCCAGGGTTGTAACTGACCCCAGGCCTGCGGGTAGGATAACACGGTTTCACTTTGAAAACTGCATGTGTGGCATGTATTAGTGCGTCTACAACATGAATTACTCTGTTTTATCTTGAGAGGAAATGGGCTGTCAACGCATAAAGAGACTGGCGAGAGATCAATCGTTTGAAGGTTTTAAAAAGTTTCGCTTATGACTCCACCGCTTCCTCCCATCTGTGACTCGTGCAGTGCACACAGTGTTTCTGTCTTTCTGTGCAAATGCATTGGTCCATCCCTTCGCAGTAAACTGGAATAATGTTAAAGGAAAAACGAGCTACTGTTCATACTTGTGTTAGCAAGTATGCATATGTAAGACTCAAAAAGAGAAGGATCATTTATGAGTTTTTATTCTAGCCTAGTTCTTCATTTGCTTCAAGTCTGTCTTTAATGTTTGCAATGATTCAAATCATAACTTATGCTGCTGCAATGGTCTAATAATTAATTTTCCTCATCATTTTATGTATTTCAGTCTTATTTTCAGCTATTACTTTACATATTCACAAATGAAGTGATATTTGCCATACAAAATAAAGGCCTTTTGAATTGGTGATTGTACATGTACAGTAAACATATGTAGTATGAACAAAAACGTTGTGAAATCATAAACATGGCAAATGTATACAAGAGGAAAACAAGTCCTCTATAACAGGCAGTAAGAAGTAATTCAAATGATGAGGATTTGCCTGTTTACATTAGGCCTTCGTTGTTAACAGAGAGCACACAGGATGGAAGCTGAGACTGGCTTTTTGCAGATGTACCAGAATCTGTATATATGTCGGCCAGTAAGTAACAAGAAGTTGCAGTACAGAAATGCCAGACTAGGTTAGAGTAATTCAGAAACGGTGTCACCATTACATTGTTTGTCCACCAGAGAGCAGATATATGTTACTGGACTTTTTGAACCCCCAAATATCTGTTAAAAATGTAATTCGGGCTGTAAAACAGTAAATATGGAGTGTTGTGAGACAGTATGTGTGCGAGGTAACAGAACGTATTAAAAAAAACCAGTAATGTCTAAATTTTTATATAAGCTGTAACACTGTAATCGCCCCGTGGGGATCAATAAAGTACTCTATTAAGTATTTTTTGGTATTTGTGCCATTCAGATAAGGACAAAGGGCCAAGGAGGCTGATGAAAAAGGGGTTAACACTTATCATGGTCGGCCATATTAACTTCATCCTTGGAGCTATTGTCCATGGCAATGTCCTCCGCCACATTTCCAAACCCAACAAGCAAATCAGCACTGAATACACTGTAGCCAACATCATCTCTGTCACCTCTGGCCTGCTGGTAAGTCCATAGTTATGACATTCATCCTTTGCTTTAACGTCAAATCTGCAGTGCACGCTAAAGGTCTGTAGAACTTTCAATAGTGAAGCGATCTTTGTGTATTTATCAGAGTTTTTTACCATCAATAACTATGTTGAATTCACCCATGTGCATCAGAACGACACATGTATATTCACCTACAGTGACCAACAGTGATTTGCACCATCTGCTTGGTTATAGTGTTGTGTACTTTTCTCTGTGATCAAGACTGAACTTGCCAATTGTACGGAAACTTGTTCACCAGTTTGCCCGAGGGCAGACTTCATTTCACTGAGTTATCAGATAAACTGGCAGCTGTAGAGGATTGGATGGTGCTGAACTCACATTTCTTTGATGTGTGCTCAATACAAGGTTTATAGGTAATAATACAGACAGAACAAAAAGACACATCTTACTGGCGCTGCTTTCCATCGGTGATCTCTCCCTTACTGTTATTAGTTTAAGTTTACTTGTGGCACATCATTTAATAAACCCTATTTTGTGGCAAAGCAATGCTAAGCTGAAACAATCATCTTGTCATTTGAAACCCGCAGAGCATTGTCACTGGGATTATTGCCATCTTGATGTCAAGGAACCTTTGTGTGGTAAAACTGGTGAGAATTTAATTTGTTTTCAACTACTGATATTATCAATTCAGTCGTTCATTCTGTGTCTACTCAAACCCCTTCTGTTTTTATATGCTGTTGTTCCTGTGTCTCCAGCAAATAGGACTTTTAGTTGCATCATTCCTGAATGCTCTGCTCTCAGCAGCATGCTGCACTGGGCTTCTTTTGGCCATTAGTCTCACTGTTGCCCACAATGGACAGGGTTTGATGCTGGGATGCAATGACACAGAGGTGCCTGTCAACGCTCGGTCACCTGTCAGTGCCAAATGCCCGTTTGATACAACACGAATCTATGTGAGTCCAACCATTCCTGTACCTCACTTCCCATTCCCTCCGTCTCTCCCTAATTTGCTCTTTGTCTGCAACTTTTGAGGCACGAAATTCAATAAAAGCATCACAGAAGAAATGTTCAACCCCATAAGGTTACTTTATTTCACACTTTTTCTTCCTCGGTCCTATCATTTTCTGTCTCTCAGGACACCACCCTGGCGATGTGGATCCCTTGTGCTGCGTTGGCAGCATTTGAGGTTGGACTGTCTGTTTGGTGCTTCATCATTGGGTTGGCTCTCAGAGGGCTGGCACCCTGTGGGAACAGCTACATCAAAGAGCAGGTGTGTGTGTATGCGTGTGCGAGTGGGTATGCTTGACGGGTGTTACTGTGATGTGAGTTTGTCTAAATCTCTGTATGACACAAACATATATACACACACACACACTTGGTCTAACTCAAATGCACATACAACTTATCGAAACGTATCTACTCCCATTTGGTCTGTCATACTCTCAACGTCAAAAGAACATGCAGACCCTTGAACTTAACACCGACCTTCCATTCTCTCTCCCAGTTGGAGGAAGGAGCTGAGGATCTCCACAGCCAACGCCTGATTAAACGACGCTTGAACCCTGACGCTTAACTGAACAGGGAGGACACCACTCCGTGTAGTGAACACAGCTAAATCCCAAAGGGCTTTGCTGCACCTGTATTGAGTCTAGTAGATTTTCAGTCAGCTGGGTGAGTTTCGCTGACCAAATACCAATAAGCAATTATGTCTTTCAGTATGAAGACATTTTTATATCCAGCAGTTTTAGCTTGTATGAGCTCTCAGCAACACGTTTTATTGTTCTTAATGTTTTTAGTATTTTATTGTTTGCCCAGATTCTAAACCACTCCATTGCATCTGAAATGTGTTCAACAAACCACACTCATCAATGTTTACCTACATACAAGTTAACAAAACAAATAATTATGTTTCATTCTAGCTGCCTATGCACATTAGTAATTTGTAATGTGGAGTCATATCATAAAAATACATGATAAAATACATGATAAAATGACAAGCGAATGGAGAAACTGAAAAAATGTAAATCTTTGTTCAGTCATGGGGATGTTAAAAGTATGGAAAATAATCTGGACTGCAGCATAGATGTGTATGGATTGAGTGCATTTGTGTATATACACTATACTGTGGTTGAATGTCAAGGGGGGTCATGTTAAGAGGTTAAACCAGTATGTAGGCCAACTGCCTCTCTAACACAGACCCCCCACAACTCAATGACAGAGAAGATCAGATCAGCCATGACACTGTTAATCTAATGCCATGCTCAATTGTGTGGAAGGGAATCATAGCACGCCATACTAATCCTCAGGCTGTAAGGGATAAATATTGACATAGTGTTGACTGATACAGTCACAACAAGTCTGTTTGGCTGTTTCAGTCAGTATCGTGTTGATGTCACACAGACGAGCTTATTGCTGTATCAGGACAAATGAACTGCAGTCGTATGTTGGGATATTGTAATGACGTGTTGGCATTAGTACTAGATCTCCCATAGCTGAGGTTTACATAGAATGCAGTCCATTTATTAATTTAATCACAATGCTGATTTTTATGTCAATAATCAAACATCTAAAATAACAGACATTTGTGAAAAGGATATTCATTATTACTTGGTTTATCAGTGATAAAAATGAAATTGTCTTATTTTCTTGAAATAGACTAAATTAAGACTAACTTAATTAATTAATTATTAACTAAAAAAGACTAAAACTTACATTTAATACAAGCCTTCAACTATAGCTGACTCCCTCTTTCCCTGCTCTCCGACTGTCATGGAACGCAATGTATCCATAGCAAAATAAAATGTGTGAATTAGTATTTTCCCAATGTGTACCAATACACTATTGTACCACATATTGACACACTGTCAATAGGTCAGACTTGAAGCTATCAGGCTATATGGATACTCTCCCTGATTCAGCTTAGCTGTAAAATCTGTGATAATGGTGTGTAACAACGATTTCCTGTTTATTTTTTTTAATTGACAAATGTTGATATAGGCCCTACCCTACATTTCATTATTTGCTTTATGGTTTTCTAGCAGAATATGCATTTAATGTATAATTTTTAATAAAGGTTTTTGATAATGATGGTTGTATATTTCATTGCTTGTAATTTTTGCCTGCTCATCATATATCACATGAACACTATTGTTCCCTGAGAAATCAGAGACCCCACATCTATCCAGGACACTAACGCACACATAGTTTCGCTACGAGTGTTTGTGTTGTCCACTTGTTAGGACAATAAACAGTCAATGATAAGTAAAAGCATAGCTGACTTCAGGTCCATATTGCCTTTATTAGATTGAAACACACAGATCGCATAGGGGTCCTATTTTCTAAGGTTCTTGCTTACCCATTACATACATCTGTCAGCAATGTTATTATGTATACAGCGGGCCCAATAAATACAGCATGCAACGTCCAGTGGGGGCAATTTCGTCCTGTCTCTGCGCGTTCACGATGAATCCGCGGCCACGATGTGTCGGCTGCACGCTGCAGGCAACCAGCTGCAAACAGTGAGTGGAACAACGACGTACTGCGGTGAGCGGAGCCGAGGAGCGTCCGAGCCGCTCGTTATTCCTCACGCAAGGTAAAGCATTTGTAATTGTAACTCTACGTTTTATTTAATTCATTCTTGTCGTAAAGCCGACCTGGACAGTATTCGACTCTGAATGTTTTCAAGGAATCGTGCAAGCGCGTGTACAAATAGCGTGCTGTTGGGCTGAAGAGACTGCGGTGACAAACACACACACAGCTCCCAAAGATTGATAACACTCTGTCGGCGTGATGCTGGCGTGTTACCGCGTGTGATTTCCTGCTCCACTACAGCTACACTGCCCTTTTAAATGTTTGTGCTTTCTAAAACTAGTCAGGTTCAAACGTTAGGGGCCGTGACCTATGCCGGTAGTCTGCGGACGGTCAGAGGTGTTGAGTGCAATTTAAGGTTGTCGATATTTAATGTTTACGCTAGCTAGCTATCAGTGTTTCTACGCAAGTTATCGCGCGTCTAACGGTCGACTGAGAGCAGTTTGACGCAGGTGTAAATTTAAAACTCGACAAAAGGACAGCATGGTTTGCGCTTTTATTTAAACAGCACACTGCTCCATGCTTATTTCTAAAGTTTTCCGCGTAGTCAAACATATGACACCGAGTCGCAGAGTGTGAAACATCGCGGGGGAACGCTACTGTTGCCCGGCCAACCTCACACAAACATGAGAGATGGGGAGTGTCCGATCATCCGCAGGTGTAACGTTCACATTAACGGCTTGAAAAACCTGCACTATCCGTGGCTGGCTTTGAACATGGTTTCAACAGTCTGCAACATAAGCTATGCGTGACACCGCTAACACAACGCTCAGAGATAAGGAAAACTTGACACGACAGGTACATTTATTGCTCAAAGGCATTTTTTTAAAGTCTGCTAACACACAGTCTACATACCACCTATAGATATTTTAATTCTGACTTGTATAGGTAGAAGGGTGTGGCCGATCAGAGACAATGCCTGATACAGCACAACTTTATTCTAAGCAAGCCTACTATGCTTGTTTTAATGATAATGCCTTTGTTTTTGTGTGTGTTTAAACCAGCGAGACCTGCTTGATGGATCTACTCCAAGGCGGTTATTGAATCTGAAAGACAGGATTTTGTCTCTCGCAGAGCGTTCTATGAAACCATTTGGAGGATAAGGACATATTGTAGACTCGACTTTAGATGTTAATCTGGCACATCAGTGAAAACAGAATGAGGGGAAACAAACGCAAATAGAGTGGAAGAAACAAAGGTACAGCAACCCAGAGGAGACCTCCAGCAGACGGCTGATGGTGGAGCTATTAACTAAGGAATATGCTTTCAGTTTGGTGATGGAACAAGGGGAATCTGTCCTTGACCAGGGGATTACCAGGAGGTGGAGAGAAACCATATAATAAAAAAAAAAAATGAGGATCACGTTAGATCAGTGCATTTAAAAACACATTCTGAGCCACTGAATAAGAAAAGCAAATACTACAATGGCTGGTGAATTCGAAGACTGACACAAAGAGCAGCTCTGGTCATGGCCTACAGATGAATTGGGACCCCACCACTTGTGCAGTTCAGGGTACATATACCGAACATACCCACCTTGTGGAGGTCTCGCTTTTACCTTCACCACTGACACTAAAAATGGATTCAGTTGCTTCTAATGTGAAGAAGCTTTAAAAGCCATTCCTGCATGTCTTCAGGACTATCTAGTGGTTGTCTGGGTGATGAGAAAGTCATCCATCTGAGCCATTGTGGAGAAATGTATGACATTAAGATGCAAGCACCTGTTGGAAGAGGATGTTTTTCAGAGACTACAACAGTCTACTGCCAACAACGAGTCCCTGTCCGTTTTTCTTTGCTCCTCTTCCCTATCTTCCTACTCTTCTTCCTGGTTACACCTGCTCTGTCCATTCATATGGAGTCCATAGAGAGCCACAGTGAGTTTAGCTGTGAGCCCATCAGGCTGAGAATGTGCCAGGATCTGCCTTACAACACCACCTTTATGCCCAATCTACTGAATCACTACGACCAGCAAACGGCTGCACTAGCCATGGAGGTAGGTTGTTTGCATGTCTCATTTAGGCAGTGCATGCTGTGTGTGTGTATCACTGAACATGGGAAACATTTGATAGCTGCTGCCGTGAATGAGACTGAGATGTAATTACAGGTTCTTTGTAAAAAGAAAAAAGTACATTGTAAAGCACTGAACTGTATTGTGGTGAGATTTATTATTTTGACGCAAATCAAAAATGAAGTCACAACTGTACAGCAAATGCACAGGTCTTACGGTCAAGGTTCAGATACTGCCAACGGCTACAAAGTGACTAGCGTTTCACATTCTAGTGTTACGCACCTGCTAAGGACAAAAGGACTTTAAATACAGTGCAAGGGACTAGGATGGCTCAAAAATATGTATCTGTAAAGGAAAACTCAACAAATATTGTTTCCTAAGGTCAAAAAACTTGTTGGTATAGCCTGAATTAACTCACAGTAGGCAAATTTGTGCTTTTATGTACTTTTATGTAATCAAGGCAGTGTTGTAATTTGAGCTACATGTTAATAATTAGTCATTTCACAAACATTTTTGTATCATCTGCAAACATAGAACTATATAACCTATCAACTAGCAAATCACTCACATCTTTTATCGTCTGAGTACAAAGGGATGGTTTGCACAGAAACAATGAAGAGGCCTTGTTTTACACCAGTTGCTTTAAAAATATATATATATCGCTCCAAAATGCATCTTTTGCTATGGTAGAACAAATTGGATACATGGAGCCACACTTGGGAGTGAAGTGGTTTTCACACAGGCATGGAATATCAAAGAGTTAACAGGAGCAGTGAAGCAGTTGAGAAGAGGTGATAGTTGAGCTATGCTCCTCATGTTACAGCTCCATCCTCTCACTACATGTTACTATTCTATGTGAAGTGTAGATGACACACAGAAGGTGCTATCTGAGCAGCAGCTGTCAGACAAATTTTAAAACGGAAAGCAGTTAGGTCATTTAGTGACTAATACTTAAAGAGAAATATATTTTTAGTGTAAGAGCATTGGTTTTAAACAATAAAAGGGAAAAGTGCTGTGTTACGCACTGTCTGTGTAATACTAGACGTACACTATGCATCTATATCGTGTTACCTCTCTTTCTACTCCTTTGTTACTCCCCGGAGACGGAGAAAGAGCACAAAGCAAGGTGTTGCTCAATAACAGGACCGTAATTACTTGTATGCAGCAAGGATTTGTTAGTATCAAAGGCTACGCATGGCACTGTATTCAGGATTTTGACATGTTTGGGTGTGTCAGTTGTTCAGTACTAAACTAATGTAGGACTATCTAGTAATTTCCTAACTATAAAAGAAGATAATTTATTCCAAACAAATAATTATCACAAAGACAAAATGTTTAGAGAAGCTTGTTTTAATGGGAAAGTCCAGTTGAGTTGCTTTAATCTCCATACATTTAAATGTTCCTATTCTTTTGTGTCTTCATCTGTACAGATGTCTGTGGATCTCTGATTGTGATAGCTTTACCCATGTATCCGTGGTCTATATTCTGAAGAAGAGGAAATGATAACAAATGCAGTCAGTTAAATTAAATCTGCCTCCAGCTGTTCATAGTTGGCATATTAAATTATTCGTGTTGAAAGCAGATGAAACTGGACAAGGCCCGTGTGAGTTGTGCATGTTGCATGCTTAATCTTGGGGGATTTTTATTTTAAGTCAATGTTGAGTTGATATTTTCCTATGTCAAAACCAGATGAATGTCAGCCAAAAGATCAAGCCTAAATCGTCTACGCTGCTCTGTGAATATTTAATCACAGAAAGGTATTTCTAATGTTTTCTCATGAAAAAATCTGCAGTGCAGTGTCTGGACCGCTGCTGTCAGACTCTCCTTTTTTTCTCCCTTCAGAAAACATAGGAATCGGATTGACAGCCATGCATTTTGAATGGGTAACACTCAGTGTCATAGGAGTCAGAGTCATAGGATTCTGTTGGCACCTTAAGGACCATGCAAATATTTAAATCAAGTCAATTCCCCAGTGCCATGTCAAAACACACTGTGCTAGGGATTGTAAAAAGCATCTGTTGAACTTGATTTGACCCAGATGAAGGAGCCAGTCCACAAAGGCAGTCCTGGAGGAGACATCTTTCTGAAGATGGTTGAGTAGCAACATGAGCCCTGTTAGTTTTCCTGCTCTGGTCTGCTTTGACCAGGCATGGTAGTCCTGCTGGGAACGCTGGAGGAAATAATAATAATATCTCTCATGGGACGGTGGCTGCATAATACCAACTTGTGTGTATGATACCACATCTACAGTATACATGTATGTGCATGGGAATCTGTAACTCTGCTTGAAATAACACGTTTGTAAGGATTCATCATTTTGCTTTACTTTAGTAAATAGACAACAACTAGTAAGTTAATATAGTGTCATTTAATATAAAGTATATAAAATATCAAGATTTAATGATGAATTTGGTTTTTGAATTCTTGACCCTTTAGACAGAAAGCTAACATAACCAATCAATAGGAAATTCAAATGATTTCTAGCAGGAAACAGGAATTTCTAGTTAATTCTTCAGAATTAATTCCCACGTGTCCACACCCCCCATTAATTGATTAAATTATTGCGCCTTCTATTTTTATAGGAGTATCAGTTAAACCCTCTCAAAATACACAACAAATTCAACCGTAAGCTGATTTTTTTGGCACTCTGCTCAAAGGGCACAGGACTTTTTCAGGTTTGTTGAAATGTAAGTGACATTTTTTTAATGAACCATTTTGGTGATTTGATCAGCAACCAAAGCTGTTTTTATTGCAGCCGCAGTATCTGTTTAGAGAGAGCTAAAAGAAATAAAAAGTTAATGTAAGAGAGAAAGAGATATCCCCACTTGGTGCTGCACCTTTTGAGGACACACTGCTGTGAAATCTCTCATCAAAGACCCAAATTCAGCTATTCTGAATACTTAATCCGAGTTCTGATGCTGAGATAAATGTACTAAGGTTCTGTCGCAGCTGTGAGGACAGGACACGGTCAGAGCGACGTAACATCCCAGAGTGAGTCTTATTGTTGGGGTTGACACGGAGGCTGCATGTGTATATGTGGGTTTTTTGCAACTTCTGTATCACTATGGAAAAATATATGAGTACTACATATAGTGATCTTTTCCTAAAATACTACTGGTCTGTGTTGTTGGCTTTTCAAATCTGATTGCTGCAGTATACCATGACATTTATTAAATGAGGTGCGTCAATCTTTATTTCGTTTGGGCCTTAAAATTATCCTTGCATTAGATCAGACCCTTTTTTGTAAATATCAAAAGATCAGCCTAATGGAGCTAGTTCTTGTTTCAATGCCACCCTACAATACAATAGAGAATGGCCTTTGGTACAGACATCTTTTACCAAGTGACAGTTGAGATGATGAAACATCAATTTGTGTGTGTGTGTGTGTTTGGGAATTTTACGTTTGCAAAATGTAAAATAAACAACTGGTGCCAAATCAGCGTGAAGTTTTCCAGATGCCTTAACGAAACTGGAGCCATTGTCAGCAGCTGTCGTAGTCACTTTTTGGGTCATATCACATGATGAATGTTTGCTCTGCCTCAGTGGCAAAGCTTTCGTGTCTTGGCTTTCTCATAAAGTAGATCATTCTAGTGAGCTCTCATGTTACCTTTATTTTTGTTGTGAGTCATGGGTTGAGACAAAAAGACATTCAAAAACATTTTTAGACCCCACTCTATTTGGAACAGTGTAGAGTTGTGAGCCCTCGATTTTGACTGACATTGGAAATATTGCCTTTTCTCGTTCTTTCTTTTCTTCGTTTTTGGTTTTTAAGCCAAAAAATGGATTATCCCCGAGTGTGTGTGCATGATTAACATACTAGGCCACATTCATTCAGTGTTTGAATGACAGGCTCAAGGTAGAGCAGTATTTCTCTTGTGTGTAATTGCTGAGCCTGCCTGGAGGCTGTACACTGTAGTGTACACCAGTACTTCCTCTGTGTGGGTGTCTGTGAGTGACAGAAAAGGTTAACGGTGCCAGCTGTCATCTCTCACTTGTGCTAACTAGCTGCTAATCTTTCTCTTAGTCCCGCAATGAAGACATTGATTCCCACAGACCAACCACCACCCCATCTGCCACAATAGTCAATTAAACCTAAGGAAAGACTGAAACATAAGAGGGCGACGTGGAAGAGAAAGGAAATTAATTTTGAATGGGAGATTGTGTGACAAGTGAAATGATTTGTGTGCATGTGCGTGTGCGTGTCTCTGCAGGTCACTTAGTAATATGGCCTGTACTGTCCATCTGTCATGTTATGGTTCCCAGAGGATGTGCTGTAGGTTGTGACATTGTTTGAGGTTTATGCATGTTAGACACAGAGGTTTTACACGTATGACATCATTCGGATTGCGTGTCTGTACAAGAACTGATCCCATGGCATGAACCTAATGTCGAGTATTTTCTAAAATAAAATGATGGCTAAAATGACATATTCAGAGTTTATATTAGAATGACGTGACCCGATGCTTTCTAAAACATGGTCCATCAGTCAGTTTTAACAAACACACTTGACATTTAATAACTTGTTAATGATACAAATTCATATTAAAATGTTAGCTTATATGTGTATACAGGTTCTGGTGAAGTTACAAAAAAAGATGGATGCACTGTGCCTTCAAACAAAACTCGAGACAATTATGAAACAGAACAACTCATCATTCCCATTATTGTCTTTTGTTAAATATATAAATAAATAACCAGGCATCATGCTAGAGTTGCCGTGCCTGAGGCCTCTGGACCCCATATGTCTGCTTGGCCAGGGAGATTCCTCTTGAGTTAATGGGTAGATGATGTGGCTTTCTCCACTAGAGTTTTAACTTGGTGTAATAATCATAACAATAATAGTAAAAATTCTGTTTTCTGTGATTTTTGTGCAGTGGGCTTTACATGGGCTTTTTTTTCACATGGCACAAAAATCTTAGCTTAAGAAACACAGCAGAAGGGTATTCTGTGCTGACATTTTGCCTCATTGAGTTTGTCCAGACAATTCCAGCACAATCTTTGTCATTTGGCTCCTGGAGTGAAAGAGATTAGAGAGCCCCTGGTCTAATGTTCAGTTAGAGAAGGGCTCATTTGGGCTACAATAGAGCACACTGTTTGTAAAGCAAATAGACAGCAACCCTAGCTCTGAATGAAGGGATATAGAGCTGTCAATCACTACGTTTACATACCCACTACAAAATCAGGTATTGGGCAAATATGAAGTTTGTGAATTCATTTACATTTACATGCACTGCAATGACCTGTTGCCTATAAAGCCCTTTTCAGATAGGACGCGGTCAGACCATGGCACAGCGCACAAATCACGCCCATCTTGGCCGCCAGTTGCTAGGTGACCGAAACAGAAGCCAGGAAGTAGTTTGTTGTGATCTGCCAGATTCCCTCCTTTTGGACACGCCGAGGTGTCGTCACAGAGCGCTGCGCCCAAGTTGAATCTGGTTGAACTTCCACGCGGCCATCGCTCAGCTCTGCGCGGCTCAGGCCCGCTCTTGCGCCGCGAAAACACATACACAATGAATGGGGAGGGGTCCGCGCACCGTCGCACACCACATCGTATCTGAAAAGGGACTAAGACCTGCCTTTGCATGCAGCTGATCAGTAATCATATTGTCCCTATATATTAGTGATATAAGACGCTGCAGCCTAAGGATTCTTTTTCATTCTTTTGCTCCTGCAGCAGTGAGACTTATTTATTTACTTCATGAAATTACCGAAATGTTTTTTCACCAGACTGCTGTCACTAAATGTCAGTTGCATGTTTACATGGCCAAGAAGCAAGGCTTCGCCAACAAAAAGCTATATTCGCTATGTTTCTTGTAATCTCTTACCTCAAGTAATGAAACCAGCCTTTTTCTTTACATAAGTTTTAAAAAATCAAGTTACTGTAAAAAGCTAGCAGTAACCTCAATACTTAAGTGCATGTAAACACAATCATTCTCCCTTAATTCAGCAGGGCTATGATTACATGCAGTAGCCATTTGGACAGTAATGTGATGCCAATCTAGTAAACTGGAAAAATACAGTCTACCACTAAAATGATTGAAGGTTAAAAGTTTAAACCAAATTTTAAATCAAATTGGTTCTTTTTGTCTTTAGGTTTTTCACTAATAGTAAGTTTTTGGTGAAAAAAAATGTGTTTGAACTCCCTTTAAAAATGTTCAACAATCATAGGAATAGTTATACAACAACAAGGGAATTTGACACTTTTACGACCAATATTTCACTTTAGTGATGTCATGTGGACCTCATAAAATTGGCTTCCAAGACTTGGCCCCAAGTAATTGTTTAAAAAAAAGACAACAATGTATCTCATTTTATATGTTAATCATACTGAGAGAAGACATTAATCTGTGGTGGCCAAATGAACAGGAAGAAGGAAGGGATGAAGTGTTGAAAATAGAAAATGTGTGGGGCAGTTGAACAGAAGAGAATGTCAGACTAAGCAGAGGGAAATACTGACAGAGTGACAGGTTGTGTAAAGTCTTTAGACCCTACTGTCTCCGGTATTTGTGTTTGTCTCACTATGGGGTCCTGTCCCTCAAAATGAGACTGCTCTGTTTAAGAAGGGCCACTGTGGGGCCACCAGGTCCCCACAACAGAGAGAGTATGTGTGTGCCAAATCTGGAAAGTTCGAGCCTTGTCGTGCTTAAGTGTGGTCTGTTGTGTTTGTTTCTTTGTGTGTGTGAATACGAAAGAGAGAATTAGCTTTTATGAAGGTGTGTGTGTGTGTGTGTGTGTGTGTGTGTGTGTGTGTACTGCATCTGAAGAGGCTGATTACCCTATTCACTCTGGCAAAGACAGACAGGTCCTCATTCAGTTTAAAAGTTCCTGTTTATTTCAGTTCAACTCTTGATTATCCTTCTTATTTCTACAGAGTCTATTGAAGTTGCAAGCCCAAATGAAGCAATCATTTATTTATGCACAGAACAAAGGCACTGCCTGGTGCTGTTTTTTGGCAGACTGTTCCTATCAACATAGCTACCACTGCTGCTTATCCAGCCTTACAATGCCAAGTAAAGAGAGATTTGAGGAAAGATTTTCCATTGCTCCAGTAGTCCTCTGTAGCCCACTGTAAACGACTCAATACTAACTTAAAATAACACATGGTTTGTTAACAAACAATTATTTCATCTTTTATACTATGCATCCCTGTATATGTTTAAAGTTATAAAAGTACTAATTAGCTGTCAAATACTAAACATATTCAAAATGTTATAATTTTCAATCTCTTCAATCAGTAAACATTTATAAGTAGGCCCACAAATAGAAAGTAGTAATGTTTAGTCTAATGTCTGATCATAGCCTATTCAAACACACACGAGGTTGTGTGTGAGGAACATGCATTGTGTTAATTCAAATCCATCTCTTTTTCGCTCAAAATAAAGATGAATGGCCTTGATGTTTAACGATGTCTGCATGGCAGACACAGCCTTTCCTGCTCAGCTTCCAGACCGTAGTCAAAAACACAGGTCAGATGATTGTCTTCCTCCAAAGTCCATTCATACTTCGGGGATAACCCTCTTCACTATTCCAGCAGTTGGAAGAAACAACAGAGGTGACATTTCTTTGTATTGAGAAGGTTCAGCATTTATTAACTTAGACGTTGTAACCTGATAACAATTTCATTTGATTTTTATAGATTTTTAAAAATCTAAAAAAAAATCTTTTAAAAATTATTTTAGCATCTAATAATTAGAAATGCACCTGTTCAACCCTTTGTAATTCTATCCCTTCGTCTACCTCCCCCATATTGATATCGGTGATGTATTGATGAGAAGGTCCATCTTTCTCTGTTTTCTTTTTATATCTATGTAGTCCATCAGTTGTTCACTCCTTCCAGACTTTCCAGATGTTTGTGTCATGTTTAACTCTGCCTGCTCTCTATCCCTCCCTACATGTGTTTGACGTATGGTGGGGACTGTGTGTTCTGTTGGTGCGGAGCTCTGTGGTGTTCAGCTTCAATAAAACACATACAGTAAATATAGGTTATCCATGTCTTAATGTCTTATGGTCTTAATCTGAACCCATGACCCAGCCTGGTGTGTGTGTGTGTGTGTGTGTGTGTGTGTGTGTGTGTGTGTGTGTGTGTGTGTGTGTGTGTGTGTGTGT
>JBBPCS010000130.1:4162073-4179440 GCA_037974645.1 Hollardia meadi
ATTAGCCAGCTAATGAATTAGCCTTGGGTTAGCCTTCGAGCAAGAAGCCCTGCTGTGCTAACGATGCCTAATGGGAGTGTATGCTCGCCACAGTTATTAAACCGGCACCAAAGTCAAAATGTAATAGAGAAGTGTTAGACTTAGCCTCAGGTCCACCCACGCTCCATCTCTTTGCCCATTTTTGGATTAGCGGAAGTTAGGCAGAGTCAGTCACTGCCAAGATGGCGACGACCAAAGCCACCAAACTGAGGCTTCACAACGGCTCTTCAGAAACCTATGGGTGATGTCACGGAGACTCCGTCCATTTTTATTTATACAGTCTATGCTGCAGACTCATCAGTTGTTATTGACATATAAGCATCATTTACACCACAGAAACTTTCCCCAGGGACTAGGAATCTTTGGAGGAGCATTTCCACCGAAGGGACCAGGGTCTATGTTAAGTTGAGGGGACATTATTTTACTCTCCAAATAGTCCATGCTCCAGTGGTAGTACTTTTCTTCACTGTATATTTAAGGATTGTGCTTGTGAGTCAGTTTTTACCAGCCAAACATAATTATGTACATTATGTAAACATCAGAATGCTGTGGCTCAAATGCAGAGCACACTGAACTGCATCTTAACTGCAATATATCATCTGCAGCTCCAAGAAAACTGAGATCTCATGAAATGAACTTCAAGATTAACCAATAACTAGCTCTCCTTTATTCCAACATAGGAGCTGGATGTTTAATGAAATAAGTGAGAATGACAAATTAAGTTATTTTATGGAAATAGCACTTTCATTACATTACATTCATTTGCTACTCTTTTTCAACATAATGTTTATTTGCCTATTTATTAATCTACAGCATTTAGTCAGTGGAAGCTCACGTTCCTGTATTTCATTGTTCCCTACACAGTGAAGCTTATGTGATACATACATGGGGAAAAAAAGCATAGGTTATAAAATGCGTGAATTATTGAATGACACTGAGTGGTGTGTGTGTGTGTGTGTGTGTTCGTTCATGCTTACATGTGTTTCTGTGCAGTACTCAAAACTATGTCAAACAGCTCATGCACCGCTGCACCCATTTACTGGTGAAACATCTCTCCAATGTGCAGATCTAGAACACAGCAATTGAGAACGATCCAAACATACTCACAAGGCCCAATTCCACACAGAAACATGCATGAAATACACACACACACAATTCACTGATGCATGGGTATTTGCACAAATGCACTCAGTCTATAAGCATACTGTAGCTTTTGTTGCAAGCAATCAATGGAAGTGCACTGTTTTGTGTCACATGTACACAGATTTTATACACACACACACACATACATACAGTGTTGTGTGATCAAAGTGTTTTGTTTCATTGCTTTAGTCTCCATTCATTGCTGTCATGGTTCTGCTCTGATTTCTCTATTATATCGTGTAAAAGCTGCATTGAAAACTCGGCTTTAGTGCAGCCAGATGATATGAAATTTTAAATAACTGAACAGATGCAGGTCACTTTGCACACATAAGCAACATCGCACATAATGTTGTTGACAGTTGCTGATGTATGAGCACATCAGTAAAATATGTTGTGTATATATAATTGGTTTATGTGAGTAAAGTGTTAGTTCACTTTTAATACTCTAAATTGAATGTAAGACTTTATGATATTTTATATACTTTATATTATATTTTTTTGGAAAACTTCAAAGCAGTTTCTGTTGTATATTAGTTCTCTTTTCATATGAAGCTCACACACAAGGCTGTGGCTTAAGAGAGAGGTTTTTTTAAATTATTATTTGTCTACCCTTTCACAAATCCCAGTATATCACACTGTCCATTTTTAGTAAAAGCTCACGGTCTAAAGTCTATGCATTTAGGACGTAGGGTGCAAAGGGGTTGTATTTAGTCCCTTATTTATTCATAGGTGTGTTTGGGGCGTAACATAAATAAAACCAGAGTGTCATCCCCCATTCCCTTTAAAAGCCAGGTGCGTCTGCTCAGGGCACTCACTGAGGGACAGGTAGCTAGTCTTTGGCCTGTGGACCCTCTGCCTCCACCGTCTCCCAATCCTCTGTCCCATCAACAACTCCATTTGACTGCATATGAACAAATGCACCGATCTTTAACTGAGGAGGAGTGCTGCTGCGTGTCCCTGTGTGTTATAGAGCAGATTGCAGTCCACAGATCGGGTCAAAAAAATTATCATTCGGATTAACAGCAGATGGGATGCAGAAGGAGGAAGCAATACGTCATTAATTACAATTATTACATTATCTGCAGCAATCCCATAGACGATATGTGTCTCCATGAAGAGACTCGTGTGCATTTATGCACAGAATCTCAAATTCATTAATGATTTAAATCCCCCGACACTGACAGGACCGGTCAGGATCTAATGTTCATTAACTGTTCTGTGTTCTTCTACACATCCCAAAGATCACTCACACAGTCCAGGTTCAGGAAAATTGCTTGGAGTAAAGCTTAAAGTTTAATTCTGTTTCCTCTGGAGAGTTCCCTCTGTCCTACCAAGTACGATATTTGTTGCAGTGACATTACTGCAGTGCTCATGGAAACGTTTAAAATTACTGAAAGCAGCCTCTCTAAGCCTCTCAATCCATGCATCATTGTGTAACAAGCAGAGTGTACGTGTGTTGTGAAGCTACCTATGAAGGCATATCTTACTATGTGAATAATGCGTCTTTAAAATAGCTGGAAAAATACTGCACCATTGACTTTAGACCAGGTTTTTGTTGGTTCGTCTGTGGCGCAATCACTTTCCCCTGCCTCAAAGTAGCAATGCACCAACAATGCGCCTGACCTCACCTCATTTTAAGACCAACACACCCATGGGCGCACAGATGGGTGCAAGTATATTTACTACTTACCCAGCGCGGGTGCTGACAAATGACAACTGCATGGGTCGGAAACTAGGAATGACACTTGCGCTGGGATGTGTTCTTATGTGTTCTTGTTTCTTAGAGCCCTCCCTGTGTCTGCTCTGTTGACTTTTTCATTAGCAGCATGTCAAATCGCCCAAAAAACACAACACACGTCTTGGATTTTCAAGACGGCAGGTGAGCCGAGTGTGGAGGAGGCTTGTTGTAAATGTCGGAGATTATCGAAACGATCCAAACCAATGTGCTACTGAATGACATCACACCAACCAGTGAACTTAGAAGCTTAAAACAAGGGCACAAGTAGGTCTCCATTAAATATACGAGGTCGCACCACAGTCGGTGCATTTACATAAGGAACGTAATACCAGAAAAGGCCTCTTTCTGTGTGTTTCTCTGTAGAGCATGTGTGAGTGTCAGTAGAGGGGCAACTTTAGAACGAGGCTTTACTGGCCACTAATTAATCGATCGCGAATGCCGTTCTCTCAGATGGATGGGAAAAACAAATCTCTATATAAAATGTTTCACTAAATATACTTCGACATACTGCATGTTAATATAACTGGGCGGCAAACCCAAGTAACTTTTATATCGTTGCTGTCGGGCGCAAACCTCGTATGTCCAAAACCGTAACTTGAAAGGAAATGAAGGAAAAAAACCTCTGTTTTTAAAATAAATTAACACTGCGTCATCAAAGCTGGTATTGTGTCTTTATGTATGGTCAGATATTTGCATCTTTTATTATATTATTAATATTTTGCCCAAATCGCGCTCAGATGGAATTACAAGGTTTTTGACCAGCGAATGCGGAGATACACGTTTTGTCCGTCATTGATTAGAACGGCCGCATCTGAGGCAGTAAGCGCATCGCATCACGTTATCATCATCTAACAGGTTACAAAGTTTACATCTCAGGCCTCAAATGAAACACAAGCCTTTATAGACTTGGTGTTTCTTGGGTAAAGAAAAAACGCCGTACTGTGGGAAACGGAGAAAGAGAGAACTAGAGGGGGGGGCGTGCAGCTCCAAAAATAGAAAATTAATGTGTGGTGGGCAGTGCTGATATTCTGGCGGGCCGCCATAAATAAATTAACGTATGAGAAACGCTGGACACAGTATATGAACACAGACGACATGATAGCTCCACTTTCTTGTTGTAGAGTGGGAGGAAGTGGAGACGTGTTGTCCAACTTTATATATAGTATATCAATGATTTGAACCAGCAGCCTAATAGTCACAAGCTTGACTCGCTAGCCTTCTCATATGTGCCACTCATAGCAGTCACTTTTGCTGAGCCTGTGTGTTTGTGTGTGGATAGATAGATAGATGGATTGATTGAAATGTGGGTGTTTACAAGAGTGTTTTGAGACCATTATATGACTGTGATACACTATATATTAAATACTCTGTCTTTGTATTTCCGTCTCCTCCACAGCCTTTCCATCCCATGGTAAACTTGGTGTGCAGCACTGACCTGAGGATGTTCCTGTGCGCCCTCTACGCCCCGGTGTGCATTGTGTACGGCCAGGTGTCCATGCCCTGTCGATCCCTCTGCCAGCGAGCCAAGGATGAGTGTCACAAACTCATGGAGATATTTGGAGTAGCCTGGCCAGATGACATGGAGTGTAGCAGGTGTGTATGTGCATTTTAAATCAATATAATACTTTAACATATTATGAGTGTCATCTCACACACTGTGTTGAAGTCTCTGCGATAATACAGCTGGTGATATTATATTGAATATATACTGTATTTTCCTGTATTATATGTGTTTTGTATATATTTTAATCTGTATTGTTGTCACCATGCTTGCTACTTGTCTTTTAAACCCATGCCAATTTTAACATTACATTAAGCCTCTCTAACAGTAAACTTCAGCATCTTGCCACTGTTCTCACTTTCTTTGTTTGTCACCTCTAGTTTCCTCTTCCTCATCTCCATAGAGCTCCTCCCAATCTTTTCATGCTCACTTGCTCTCTGTTTATCTTTATCTTCTTTATATCTGGTCACATGCTAAAATATGTTTATCATATCTTAAACTACCTGATCTGACTCAGTAATTCTTTTCCCAGGTTCCCAGATTGTGACGAGCCCTATCCTCGTCCAGAGGACCTGCTGACAGGCTCTGACCTCACTAACCAGTCATCCATGACTGTCCAGAGAGACTACGGTTTCTGGTGCCCCAGAGAGCTCAAGGTTGACCCAGACCTGGGTTACACATTCATGGGCAGGAAAGACTGTTCTGCCCCGTGCCCCTCAATGTTCTTCAACCAGCAGGAGCTGACCTTCATCCGCTACTTCATAGGAGTCGTTTCCATTGTCTGTCTGTCTGCAACACTCTTCACCTT
Organism: Hollardia meadi; assembly: GCA_037974645.1. NCBI lineage: Eukaryota > Metazoa > Chordata > Actinopteri > Tetraodontiformes > Triacanthodidae > Hollardia > Hollardia meadi. The sequence goes on from JBBPCS010000130.1 coordinate 4,167,303, forward strand.
TCTGACATTTCTCATTGATGTTACCAGGTTTGAATGGCTGAATCTATCAACTTATTGAGTATGATCACTTCTAAAACTCAAGAATAATAACTTGTTATTTTGTTAACTTTATCTTCCTTTTTTTTCTCTTTATCCTATTAGGTTCAGGTACCCCGAACGGCCAATAATCTTTTACGCTGTGTGTTATGTCATGGTGTCACTGGTTTTCTTTCTGGGCTTCCTGCTGGAAGACAGGGTAGCATGCAATGCAGTCAGTCCTGCCCAGTTCAGAGCTTCAACCATAACACAGGGCTCACACAACAAGGTGAGAGCTTTAGTTCATTCCCATCAAGTGTCACCACAGTAACATCACACATCTCATGATCATTTTAATTTTTAAGAAGCCTATTTGGTTTACAAATGTTATTCATTTACATTATAAGCTTTCCTCAGTTTTACTTGAATGAATGAGTAATAATACCAATTAGCCAGTTATTCTCACATATTGATCATAATATATTTGATAGATGTTAAAGTAGCAATGTGAAACATTCTTAAACGTGTCAACTCAAAGTAAAGGCCTTATTAAGTCCAGATCATAAATTCTCTAAATCCCAGTGCAAACAAAGCTGCTAGTGATTTGCTGACTTCTTCCTTCATGATTATGAAAACTTATTGCTACCTCTCTCTCAGGTATGCACCCTGTTCTTCATGGTCCTGTATTTCTTCACCATGGCCGGCAGCGTGTGGTGGGTCATACTGACAATCACTTGGTTCCTGGCTGCCGTGCCTAAATGGGGCAGTGAAGCCATTGAGAAGAAAGCCCTTCTCTTCCACGCTGTTGCCTGGGGGCTTCCGGGGGCCCTGACTGTCACCCTGTTGGCCCTGAATAAAATTGAAGGAGATGGGATCAGTGGAGTGTGTTTCATAGGGCTGTATGACATAGACGCCCTGAGGTGGTTTGTTCTGGCACCGCTCGGCCTCAACGTGACGGTGAGTACAGTCAGAAGATAAATGAGTGGGTGGGAGGATGAAAGAGTTGATGAGTAGATGGATGGATGGGTGAATAGATAAATGGGTGGGTGGGTGAAAAGATACAAGAGTTGAGTTATGGAGACATGAATAGATTATTCATTTGGCCTGTGTATCCGTCATCAGAAAATAATCATTCATTTTAATTTTGTGTATCTGTCACTGACTTCTCATTCATCTTTCCCTCTTCAGGTGGGTGTGTCTCTCCTGTTCGTGGGCATTGTGGCTCTGAACCAGGTGCGCATGGAGATCCCTCTGGAGAAGGAGAACCAGACCAAACTCGTCAAGTTCATGATACGAATGGGAGTGTTTTCAGTGCTCTACCTGGTCCCCTTGTTGACTGTAATTGGGTGCTACCTGTACGAACACACCTACAGGAGCATTTGGGAGACAACATGGATGGAGGAGAACTGCAGGAGCTATCATATCCCCTGCCCATACAAGGTAGAGAGAGAGGGAAGTGTGTGTGCGTGCGTGCGTGCGCACTTTGAGTGAGTGAGAGACAGCTGGCAGTTGCACGTGTGTGGCTGAGTGACTAGGTATTTGAAAGGGGGAGCAGAGCTCAGTATGCATCATTAGCTCAACTAATACAGCTCTCAAGACCAACTCCACACAAAGCTACCATCTCTGTGCTTCACTCTCTCTTTGTCTTTGACTCTCCGCTGGTTCTCACACTTATTTCTTTCCTTCAATCACCCCCCCCCCTACTCTCTCTCTCTCTCTGTCTTTCTCTCAGGGCTTGCTCGGTCATGCTCTGCTGCCTGTGCTCTATAACATCTTTGTAGCGGTTTTGAAGAGTGTGGTGTTTTATATAGTCTGGTGCTAAATTAATAAGCAAATGTGCACAATGCAGACATAAAAACACGCCCACTGCTTTCTGCTCCATGTACACACACACGCACGCACACACACACACACGAGGCGACAAAATCTTTTCATTGTTTTATTACTTAGTGTCTCCATTTTTCATTAAACTAAGTGCAGTCACAGTTGTTTTTATAAAAGAAGTGTCAGATAAATTGTGAATGAAAGACTATATGAGAGGAGTGGAGGCAGGTGCAAGTGCTTATGTCCTTACTTGTTAGTGTATGTATGCATGTATCTGTAGCTGTGTGTGTGAGAGCCCATGAAGAGGGATTCCCTTTTTGTCCTGTTGTAGCTCTGGAATTTCAATATTGCTATGTGTTATTTGATCTTTACCCTTGGGAGTTTTGCGTGCAAATGTTTGTGTGTGTAAGAGGGTACAATTACATGTTTTTGGATAATTGAAGATTCTGTGGGCATTGTTCAAGTGACTTTATTTTGTCTGTGTGCATAGGTGGTATTTTACTGAATAAGGCCCAGTTGTTTTACCTTGGGACCTAAATCTAAGACATTTAATCCCAGTTTGGGCAAGACAGACTAAAGCCAATTAATACATACCTATTCTTCTCGTCTCTAGTTCTTTCAATATCAGATAACTATGAAGAGTTGTCTCAGGGGTGCAAGTGTTAAAATGCTTTGTGAACAGTATCTTTTTTTTTCGTGCCGTCTTGTTTTTAGGTGTTGCTTTACTTTTACGTGAAACTTAACTCTTACTCCCTTGTAAGAGATTTTGACTCTCAATGGGAATATTCCAGCTAAAATAAAGGTAAAATAAAATATAATTTTAATTTTAAGGGGAAAGTTTGTTGTACAGTGCACCAGGTCTGTAACCACTACACTTCTTGGGTTCTCAATCTTAAAAGGCCACCTGTACTTTTCTATTTTTTTTCCATGTAAAACTCTGTTTTCTGGTTTCACAACTGTTCACAGTGATTTTGATCTGCACCCACACATTTAAAAACATGTCCATATAAATTCGGTCATTATCCACTTAATGCCACATTAGTCCAAACTGAAAACATAAAATGCCCATATTTGTGTGTATTATATAATGAGCATAATAATGTATACAAGGAGCAAAATATTCTACTTGTGAATTCACCGTGTCATCCTTTTTGTTCACAAAAGACTTGGATATTTTATGCTTCAAGGCTCTTTGGCTCTTTCAGAAAGGTAAATTCATGATGTAGGGGTGAACTACTGTATACCTCATATTTACATATACTCTACTACTGAATTTGCTCTCTGTTTATGTTTCAAAACATCAACAGTGAGTTAGGAGAACATTTGGGGATTTGGATAATATGAATGAGACCTCTCACTCTACACAACTGTTGTAAACTCCTGCCCTCTGGTGGTATCCAGCAACAAAAGTTCAAGACCGTCTGAGGAGAAAGCAGTTGCTGTGCATCCCAACTGCAGTGCAGCTGCTGAAGCAGCTGGGGTTCTCGAGGATTACTTCCCCTGTTCCTTCATTCAAACTCACTTACTGGGCTAAAAACACTTGTCAGTGCTGAATGCTCTTTGGTCCACTTAATGTGCAGTAGTTTCAGTGGCATCCCATGTTTCTTTACTGTGATACTGTTGAGGAAATATTTGTCATGCACTTCCATATTTTGATGCTAGTCTGTTTTCTCTTGTGCGTTTGAGTTTTCAACACCCTCTATTGTCTTTATTTGATGGTGTGTAATAAATGTCATATTTTCATTTTCTTTAGGTGGAGCAAACCAGCCGGCCAGCTGCAGTTTTGTTTCTAATTAAATATCTGATGATGTTGGTGGTGGGAATCCCCTCTGTTTTCTGGGTGGGCAGCAAGAAGACCTGTTTTGAATGGGCCAGCTTCCTGCATGGACGCAGACGCAAAGAGTAAGAAGAGAGATTGCATGATTATTTTTTTGTTTGTTTGTTTTACAAGTACTCCTGCTTTTTCCATCCCTTGTATCATTTTGTTGAATGTGTATTTGGCCACTTTTTAAAAAAAAAAAAAAAAAGTATTACTGATAATACAATCTGTAATACATCTGATTATGCTATTAGATAATTATTATACATCTTACATTTTATTTTCCCCATGAATTTATTGCTTCAGACAGATAAACCTCTTAATTTAAAAACCTGTAAATTTAAAAACACTACTGATAATACGCTATGAAACACACAATTACTTGTACTTATCTATATGGTGACACAAGGGTCCTCGTCAATAACACATTAACCCTCTCCTGTTACACTGTTTCTTCTCTTCCCCTCTGTTCTGCATCTCTCCCACCTTTCTCTTTGTACTCCTCCTTGCATCCCTCCACTCTGCATCTCTCTATTTGACAAACTTGAATGTCTTACTATTCCTCTTTGCCCTTCCTTTAAACTCTGTATCCCCTGCACCTTCCTCTGTCCCCATTCTTAAACCTCCCACCCCTGCCCTCCCTCACCCTCTTCTCCCTGCAGCAGTGGGGTCAATGAGTCTCGCCAGGTGCTGCAGGAGCAGCCAGACTTTGCCCAGTCTCTTTTGCGTGAACCCAACACCCCTGTCATTAGGAAGTCCAGAGGAACATCCACTCAGGTAGGCCTGCAAACACAGCAGTGATGCAGTAGTATCAAAAGTATTCATGGTAATACTACTTGAGGAAGCAACAGGAAACGCTGGAGTGATATCAGTAGTTTTAACTTGTAGCACTATTAGATAAAAATATTAAATGTGACCTGTGTGAATCCTGCATGAATTGAAATTTCACATACACATACCTGCATTTTTAAGACGCAACCTGACTGAATCCAATGTGTACTCTCAAATTTTAGACTGACTTGAGACCAGAAGCTATACTGTTGGTTTATTTCATCTACTACTGTCCATTAGCTCACCATGCTAACTTGGCTACACTCATTTCCTCTTGGACACATGGCCTCTACTTGCAACACATCAGGGGTGGGTGATCTGACGATTTTAGATCATGATCATCTTGAAAGCATCCAAATTCTACTTTTCAGGCAAATCGTTGATATTTAATGTCGTCTTACTTAGGTTTCCCACACATAGACTTTACTTGGGGGGCCACCGACGTACACTGTGGATAAACAGTATTAACGGCCAACAAAATATATTTGGCCAACCATTTCAAATCAAATCAAATTAAATTTTATTTGTATAACGCCAATTCACAACAAAGTTATCTCATGACACTTAACATGTAGAGTAGGTCTAGACCACACTCTTTACTATTAGTTATTGATTATTAAAATACAGAGACCCAACATTTCCCCCATGAGCAAGCACTTGGCGACAGTGGCGAGGAAAAACTGCCTTTTCATTTCCCATTTCAACAGTTTTTTTTTTATTCCTCCGAGAAAACAACTGGTGGACAATGTCCCCTCACTCTACCCCTCCCGTCTACTGACAATCACACACACTCTGCAGAGAAACAGGCAATTGCGTCCTTCCTGTACATGCGCTAATGGTGGTGCGACCTCTCCTGTTTAATGTAGGCCTACTTATGCCATTGTTTTGTAAAAGCTTGTAAGTGCACCTGATTGAGCTGATGTCATTCAGTACATCGTTGGTTTCGATGTTGTGAAAACAGAAATGCGGGTGAAACAAAATCCAAAACGCTATGTTTTTTGGGCAACTTTATTAAACACACTGCTGAAGAAAAAAGTCAACAGAGCAGACACACAGAGTGCTAGAGAAACAGAAAGCAGTGGAGCGAGCAGCGAGAGACCCCAGGTGGAGAAGAACTGAAGGGAAAAGCAGGGTGAGCAGATTAAAGTAGTTGAAACTAACCAAGTCTTAAAAACTAAAAAGGGTGGAGAATGAAGTAGAACTGAAATGACTAGAAATAGTCAACTCAAACACCAAACACAGTCATCAGTGTACCTGAATACCTTCTAATATGAAACTATAAATTCCCCTGTTTACATGACTAATTATTAGTGACTGCTTGATAATATTAGCATTTAGAGGAGCCGTAACTATTGAATTTGATTATTGAATAAAGCTGTAGAGGATGTTGAAGCAGACTTACTTTGTACTACAGTATATCGAGATTTGTACTGAAGCTACAGTACAGTAGCTTCATTGAAGTGATGGAATAAGCAGTTTTTAATCAATTTTTTTTTTTTTTATTTAACAGAAATTTTAAGAGCTCACCTGTGTTGCAAAGTTTAATTCTAGTGGTTACTACATCTATCTGACCTCTCTTCCTCCTATAGGGTACCTCTACCCATGCCTCTTCCACCCACTTAGCTGTCATGGACGACCTCAACGAACCAGTCCGAGCTCACCACGGCCACCCTGCCTCCACCAGGAGTAAGGCCAGCAGCGTCCACAGCAAGGCCAGCTACCATGGCAGCCTGCGCCGCACTCGTGACGACAGGTAGAGCAGCAAAATCAATGACGTCCTGTTTTTCTGTCTGTCCAAAGTTGTGAATTCAATTAAACCAAGTCTTTCTCCCCTTGCCTCTCCTGTCTTTCTTATGCCATCTCCTCTTATTACAGGAGTGATACTGTGGTATACAGAGGTACAGAGGAGCGCAGTTTCCATGGCAGCATGCCACGTCTCAACCACCCACTCTCCACTCACAGTAGCCTCCATCAGATTTATGGCCACTCGAGGCACAACAGCCAGCAAGATGTATCTGAGGCCCCACCTAACCTCATCACCCACGGAACAACGGCTTGCCACAGTCAAGCTGCTAGGAATGAAGACACCAGCGCCTGAGAAGAGCCACAATTTTTACAGGAAACTCCTGAGAATGCTGTTGATGCCTTTAAAAGGAAGATTGGCCCCCAGCAGACACACACACACGTGTTTAGTGTTCAAGTGTTTTCCTTGATCAAGATGGAGAATGTACCAGTGAGTGCTGTGCTGGTGATTTTTGCCGTTAGTTCCTTGCTGATCATTTGTTAGCAGTATAGCTAAAGGCTAACACAGTTCAGGCAGTGAACTTGACTGATCTCTCTTAAGATTCTGAAAAGGTTCACTGTAAGTCGGACAAGTTTGTTTACTTGAATTGACAAGGCAGCTGACTCCTGAATGGTTGACTAAAGAATAAATCGACCTGCTCAGACGTGTGGAGACATCAGTGATGCTGACGTTATTCAGGGACCATCTTGGTTGTGCCCAGGTAAACCATAGCCAACACTGGATAGGAAACACTGAAAAAGTGGAGAGGAGAGGTTGTCATACTTTATTGACAAGACCACCTCTGTTTGATTCATTATTGGATTCTGGGTTTGAAGGTTGGACCCCATTTTATTCTTGAGCAGCGTAACCAGTACGGTAGCATCATTTACAGGCCCCGATCTTTCACCATCTTGCAGCCCCTACATGAATATTAATAAATATGTGAACACTGCCGAGTATTGCTTTTTGTAACAATCTTAAATGGTTTACCCACTTTCTTGGTAATGTTGCATAGAATTTTACTTTCAGTCTGAGTCTTGACAAAGACGTTATTCCCAATCTTCGTTTGTTCTGGATTGCAGCTCTTATTGAACAATGTTTATCTTTGTGTGGCTTCAGAGGCCGACAAATATGGCCATAATGTGAAATCGTGGACCTCTCTGTGGTTTAGTGAGATATTTTTATACTGTGAAAATTGTCTGTCTGCTGCTGAAAGCTGTGTGTGTGAGAGAGAGAATGGAGAAGTAGAGACATAAGGAGTCATGTATGTTTTTAACTTCAGTGCTCCCTTCCAGTGGTAAACAGGGAAAACACGATGGAGGAGGGAGCTGAGCAATGAAAACTTGTGTAACCCAGAATGTAAAATGGTCATTTCAGAGTAAGAAAGAAGGAGATATAATACAGACATGGTCGGCTGAAATGAGCTGCAATAACGTTTGTGCACTTTGACAGACACTCACATTTATTCCAGCTCAGACTTCCTTTTGGCCTCCCAAAACCTTTTTCGCACTGACTTTTCTGCATAAAGGCATTAGCTTAACAGATAGAAAAGACAGCTTTGGAAACAAGGAAGATGTTTACTCAGACAGTTACATGTTTGGTCAGTTGTCAGCCAACTAGTCTGTCAGAGAATCACAAAAATAAACAGGATAGGATTACTGATGTTAGCTGATAACCATACTAACAGATTCAGGTGCACATCCATCACTGCATTCAAGCCTCATGGTTGTGGATGGACTGGAGTGCAATTTAAAAGTGAAAACTGATTGCCGTGTTTCTACTGATTTAGGCTCAACAGTTGTTTTTTGAGAGGAAGTGCTTTTTTTCTAATGTAATTGTCACCACTGTACTTGATATGTACATAAACTTCTACTGTACATGCTCTTTGCTCATGTTTGTTTGTTTGTTCAGATATAGAACTCCGACTTATCCAAAGAGGTGCAGACGATTGGCAGAAAAACTGTACCAAAAAAAAGTTCTCTAATTTTCTCTGACGTAATTTTGTGTTCAAGTAAACGTTACAGGAAATGTGTATTGTAAATGGGTTTTTTTCTATAGTTTGTGTTTTGTTCCCATTCCCTGATGACCCAATTAACCTACCTCATCTGTACCCTCAGCCTTCACTGTACCTGCGCACAAACACACACAATATTGGGTGTTTTTTGTAAAAGTAAAAATAGTAAAACTCACCAAGAAAAATCAGAAAAATCTGAACTCCTGTATAATTTAATCCAAATCAAATAGACTTTAATTGACTCGTGGGTTCTGCCATTTAACACACACACACACACGAGTAGGATATCTGTAGCTAGCTGTCCATCCTTCCCACAGTTGGCTTTGTGTCTTTCCAGTCTACCTCTTCAGTTCAACTCTCTGGCCTTTCACTGCTGCCTCTCTCCTCTCGTCTGCCTGATGATGTCCGTCCGTCTACACCTGTTCAAACTCTCTCATGACCTCCCCGCTGTCAGCTTGTCTGCCTGCATATCTGTTGTATATACATTTTCAGTCCTATCTGATGACTAATCTGCCTCGCATCTGCCTTCTGCCTCTCCTCCTGTACATGTGCCCACGCTGATCTTTTTTTGGACCTACAGCAACTGTCTGTACTCTGTACACTTTGTGACTGCTTATAAACATTAACCGCTGTGCTTTTACCTCTGAGAGATGCTGTGGTAAATACAATCATTGACCTCTCCTTTTCAGCTGTTAAATATCTCATTATTGTGAGTTCACCTAAGACTTCAGAGTGAATTGCAGTGGCTTCGAAATATGACACATTATCCATGATGGTTGAAAACATAATGATATTGTGAATTCTGAAACTTGAGCTGTTTTTGCCTTTTAATTTATTTGCAGTTTTGGACTGTAATGACTTCTTTACATGCAGTCTAATAAACGTTTTATAGACTTCAGTGTATTTATTCTTGCGACTAATTTTGCTTCCACACCAGGTGATAGTGTCGTGGTTAAGGCATGTGAATATCCTTTTACAGACTGTTAGTTTTCCTCATTTGTGGATCTTGCAAATAACCTGTTACTCAGTCAAGACCAGATTCCTGACTGTTCTCGTTTCCGGCGGACAATGGCGGCCACATCTTGTTTGAGTGTGGAGACGCTCTGTTCCAAATGCTCGGAGAAGTCCCTCAGCAGAAGACTCTGCTCATCCACAAACAGTCTGAGCCCCAGCAGGTCAGAGTCCTCCTGGAAACACAAACGCTTAACTTCAACAGTTAACTACACGCACATATCCATAAAGTTAACCAAAAAAAAGTCATTACAAAAACTTTGGACTGGGAATGATAGGGATATGTACTGGCAATGGACATCTTCAATAGAATGTTCAATAGTTATAGTTAAAAGGTAAATGCTTTAAATGCAAACCACAATGAAAGCACATTATATGCTCAAAGCACAAGAGAGAGAGTCAGAAACAGCCTCTCATCTCTTGATAATGGAAGGTGCTACGAGTGACATGGAAACAGCCAATCGGGTGTGTTGTCAGTTGTGGTTAAATACATAGTAAGGTGGTTAAAATATACTGTTTCTCTTTGTTAAAATAGGTCATTCAAAATAATCAATGGACTGAAATGACAATTTTTATTGTATTTTTTTTCCAGTTATATCAAACTCCATGACCAACAGTCATTTGCTTTCATGTTTGCAGATGTTCCTTTTGGTGAAAACCAGCTTAAAAATAACTAACAGTGATTATAAATAATATCGGTTATATCAAACAACAGAGAAACCTTCCAATGAACTCCAGTTTGTTTGTCCCTGAAATGTCTAGATATTAATGAAATTCTCTGACTCACATTCCAAACATACAGTGCTCCAAAGAAAAATCTTTGATTTAAGCAACCAAAGTAGGTAAATTATTAAAATCCTCCGACTTCACTGTAATCTCGCTAAAACGTTTCTTCTGCCAGTTAATTTGTGTGCCTGATTTTGTGCCATAGATCCACTGGTGATTAACTGTGAACACGAGGCCTTATTGCAGTAATGCTCACTTATACTGATGCTGCAGACAGACGTGGATACATACACTGGGCCTGTGTCTGCGCAGGCGCTGCAGCTGACCTCGGACTGAGGTCATGCTGTGGTAGAAGACCTTGAGAGAACGAGCAAACTCTGCATCGCAGCTGGGACGCACTGACCGACCACGCACACTCTCCCCACCTGACACAGAGTGAGAAAGTGTGTGAGGAAGAAGACGTCATCAGATCATTAAATGTTATGAATGGGACGTGTAAAATGTAGTTTTAACTAACAACATAATTACCCTGATCTTACCGTTCCTGGCTGTGTTGAGCTGTTCTCTCAGACTATGATTCTCTTTTCTCAGTGATGCATTGACACTCTTAAGTTCCTCCAAGTCCTGCTGAAGAGCTCTCACTGAACAGCTGAGCTCCGCAGAGTCTACAGGCTGCATTACATACACACACACACACGCACACAGAGACATAGTGATTTTCGCCTCATCAAATTGTTCTTTGAATAAGAATTGACATGTGCACTATAGTTGCTTGTAATTTCTCCTAACTATGAAAAATCAAGTATTAGCCTCCAGTTACTGAGGCTCTATGATTTTACAATTCTGTCTTATACCTTATCTTATGGGTGGGTAATTGCATAATGTATTAGGTTGCGCATGCATCTCTTCCATAGTTTTGTATCTTTGTTAAAGTGTCATATCCAGCTTTGGAAATGTGTAAAAGTTAAAGATCATTCATCACGCAGGAATACAAACTTACTGCAGTGTCTGTTGGACCTGCCTCTTCCATGATAAAGACGCCCTCTGTAGTCATCCTCACTCCCTCCAGAGATGATACCAGGTCGGTACAACCCTCTGAAACAGAGAGCCAACACCTCATCAGCAGCTTTAATTATACTTTTGACTTGAACATAGTCATAACATGATGTATTTCTAATGGGGGTGCAAGATGAACCTTGGTGTCGGAAATGAAATTACAATTCAACTCATCTCCACAAGTCTGAGGGATGTATTAGGACAACATATTTGGTTATATGATGCTGTGAAATAAAGCATCCATAACTACCATTGGAAATATATTTGTTTTGTTGGGTTTTTATTTTTGCTTTAAGTGGAAAAATGCAGTAAAAAAAGTATTTTTTAGTCTTGCCCAATCATTCATCCATCTCTTCATCCTCACCTTGAAGCCCCCACAGCTCCAGCACTACAGCGCTGCTCTGCAGGTAGTCGAGCAGACGCTGGGAGGTATGGAGGGAGGCGAAGTGAACTCTGTGATCCAACATAGGATTGACGTTGTGCCACACAGCCGGAGTGAACAGATGCTGGCAGGAGTCAAACAACCTGAAACTGACAAAGGACATAAGACTGAAGGAGAATAAAAGTACAGTATCGGGTATCTCACTTCTGGCTGCATGAAACCAGCGACAGATCCCTTCATTCTCACAGGAACTGCCAAGCACATCAGATTCATGTCACTTTAATGATGCCATGTCTCCAATAAATGTTGCTGTACTGTCTTGACTTCCTGGGCTATAATGTATTATGGCACTGATCTGCATCCTCCCTGCACTTTAAACTTTCTTCAGCACCCGCCTCTACATGTTGCCCCATATGTCTCACCCAATTTGGACCCCTCTATTGCGGGCCTCTCTGATCCAGCGGAGGCCACAACACTGTTCCAGGACCAGCTGGAAGTCCAGTCGTCGACCCAGTAACTCAGACGGGTCGATCAGAATGTCATCCTCACCAAGAGGGCTGGAAGGTGGGAAAGATGATCTATTGTTGTGTTTATTAAAGTTATTTACAGTGTGTGTGTGTGTGTGTGTGTGTGTGTGTGTGTGTGTGTGTGTGTGTGTGTGTGTGTGTGTGTGTGTG
>JBBPCS010000130.1:4180765-4214393 GCA_037974645.1 Hollardia meadi
CACACACACACACACACACACACACACACACACACACACACACACACACACACACACACACACACACACACAGTACGTTGACTTCTCTTACCTTCGCCTGCTAAATTCCCTTCTGTTCTTAAAGTGAGTCTTACTGGTCTCGTCATTGGCTCTACGTCCCTCCTGGCCCAGCCGGCTCAGTCGTTGCAGCAGTCTGACGTTCTCGGCCTTTAGCTCTTTGACCAGACGCTCAGTGGGGCTCTCGTTGACCACTGCTCGGTTCTGGATACGCTTTGCCCTAAAGAGGAGAGGGAGGTGAGGATAGTTGGAGGGTGAAAAGCCAAGAAGAAAGCAAAGAAGGGAAGGAAGCAGGGACAGTTATTGGCTGAGAAGTTTTAGTGTGTTATTTGTCATCAATAATTAGTGTGTTGTACCTCTCAGCATAGCGCAGGGTTGACAGAGACTCCTCATAGCAGATATCAGCTGGGCTCAGTGTGGCAATCTTCAAAATCAAGTGATCTCCAAAATTAGAAATAGCTTCACTGATCTGCATATTTACAGTGTATGAACACAATGCAACACGAGTGCCTGTTAGCTATTTTCTGTTTAACTATTTTCTGTTACCATAACAGTGCGACTGTTGCCTCCCAGCGCAGACTGCAGCAACTTGGTGAGAACTGAGTCTCTGTAGGGTATATGGACGACCTTCCTGCCCACGGCCACATCAGCGAGGGAGCTGGAGAAGAGGAGTGATGTGACAACTCCTGACAAACCAAGCTGAATGAAAACGAAATGTGACAAAACACAAGGCAGCCGACCTGATAACATTGCCCAGGGTGGTGAGGCTCAGGTTGATGGCTGTGCCCTCTTTGAGTCTGTCAGCCTCTGATCCCGACGACCGCTGACGCTCACTGCCAGCCAAGTCCACCAAGTTAATGTTGGACTGCTTTGTGATGCTCTCTTTGGAAAAGATCTGACAGTAACGCCAACAGCGGAGGCTTGAAGATAGAATTCGGACACCAGCACAGCAGCTTGAGAAAAAGAGTTTTATCTGCAGTGATTTTACCTGTTTGAGCTGGAGGATAATGAGCATGTGCGAGCGACTGCTATTGGCGTTCATGTGAGTGGCTGCGGTGGTTCGGGTCCTGGTCCCCTGTTCCATTAACTGCTCCATCTACATTTTCAATTTCACACTTTAACATGATTACAAACACAACACATCCCTCGCAGCTCTTATTTCTTTTCCTAATGGTTCAGACACTCAGGCCTTTATCAGTACATTTCTTACAGATAATTCACTGTTATTTTGCTAACTTTAAGGAAAGCAGTTTATTCCAGTGGTATCTCTGGACGAGTCTGGAGAATCAGCTGGAATGACTCTCTCTCACACACAGGCTGTAACAGTATATATAACTGTTTCTCCCTATTCATATCTGTCTCTGTACCTGTGGTGCGCTCTCACATGGGACTGTTCGGAGTCCCTCCACGTAGAAGCCTCTTTGCTGCTCCTCTCTGACTCTGAGTCCCCCTGGAGTACGAGACCCCCGAGACAGCAGGTCAACCACCTGACAAAAAAGTAGATTACACACAGAAAAGAGAGAAAAAGAGGAAACAGGAAATATGACAGTCCCTTCTCTTACCTGCTCATTATAAATTTCCAACATACTGAAAAAGACCTGTGTAGAAATGAAGAGTTATCACACCGATACATGACACTGGTAAATGATGATGAGCCGAAACATTCACATCCACTCTTCACCTGACACTGTCTGGTCTCCAGGTTTTCTCTAATGGCTTGAAACAGCCGCTCACACAGTTTAGGAACCAGACCTTTGTTGGGCCCGTAGCCCACCATCGAGTAACTCTTCCCTGAGCCGGTCTGCCCATAGGCCAACAGTGTGGCATTGTAACCCTGCAGACATTATTTCAGCATTAGAACAGACCTAGAACCTCAAAATTGTTTGAGAACATGCTGCTTGGGGGACGAAAAACACTGGGCTTTGTGATATAAGTGAATGAAACTCTAGTTAGATATATGATGATTGCTACCTGCAGTGCATTCTCCAGGATTCCCTCTCCCAGGTCCTGGAACACGCTGTCCTGGGGACAGATGAAAGGGTGTGAGCCTGTAACCCAGCTGATCAAACTCTGCTCACATCTCCAGCACAGTCTATATTTACACCGTGATCTTCTGTCTCCTACTATTAATTCTCTTGGTTTTGTATAGGGTTCACTATAGTTGGTTGTAATTAATTCTTTGCCTGCTCTACCAGGGCGCCTCAGAGCTGACCTGGTCAGCATATCGTCCCCCGGGCTCCTCAGGCACATAGAGGCCACTGCGGTCTTGTGCGAAGCCGCTGTGGGACCAGTAGGCGTAGTCGAAACAAAACGAACGACGGTTCTGGCAGTCACGAGGGTCCTGGATGGTGATGGAGCTCGACACCATGGAGACAATACAGCGGCTGCCCGCATCCCTCTCTCTCTGGGTGGAGGAAGGAAGGAGGAGGAGGAGAGGCACATTTCATTCAAGGCAAATGAGGTGGGGAAAGTAAAGGACTGATGTTTAATTCCTCTTTAACACCATTGTACAACAAACAACGTGAGTGTAAGAATAGGTAAGAACGAACAATTTTATATCAACTTAGACCTACTTTCTCAGGAAATGTTTGCTGAAAGTTTATGCAGTCTTTGTGGCAATTTTGATCTTTACTCAATCTGTAAAGTAACTAGTAAAAGACATGATCAAATACGTGTAGTGGAGAAAAAATACAATATTTGCCTCCGAGTAGTGGAGTTGACGTATAAAGTAGCATAAAATGGAAATAGTCAAGTACCAGAGCCACAAACAAACCACCAAAGTACAGTACTTGACTTGAGTAAATGTACTTAGTTTCATTCCACCACTGGAGAAAAGATAAAGTGTGTATAAAGTCAAATCATCAAGTTTGTTTGCTCAGATATTTGTGAATAAACTGGTAAAGATCCATGCTGCCTTACAAACACTCCTCTACTATTCACTCGTTTATTATATACTTTTAACACTAACTTTTACAACAAATTTTGTCATCACAAGAAATTCTCTTTTACAAACTGTATGAACTCGTAGGGTTCATCAGTGTATATATAATATATGGCAGCACATACACCAGTGAATATAAGAATACAGTGCATTGTAATACTTTAGGACATCAGGCAAATAAAGAGAAATTGCATAAAATAAAAAATGGATGACCTTGTATTGACTGACCTTGTTGAACGGTCGGACTCTGACGGCCACTTTGACGCAGTCCTTGCTGTGCATGTCTGAGGCTTTAGCCCTCATGGTGCAGCAGGTAGGCATCAGCCCTGAGTGATCAGCTGCTCCCTCACAGAGAACAACACAGGGCTGTGTCGAGTTACACACAGGCATTGACACAATCAGCTCTGTATTTCACAGACTGTGGTGTCTATAAGAGCCCAAGTTAGGAAATGCCTCATTGAAAAAACTTTGTTTACTTGCTGAAAGGTGGCCGAGACCCTCAACACTTGAGTCCAAACTAAAAGACGATAACATATAGTAGAAACCGCTACAGGCTAAAATTATAGATTAACTGGTAGGATGACTACTGATTGGTTAACAAAATGTCGTGACCATCAGCATTTAATATGGGAAGAAATAATATGCTTTTAAGTTGCTTTTCCCCGACCTTTTTGTTAGTGACGTGAAGCAGCAAAGACGAGGTGGTTTCACATTCACCACCATGAATTATAAACGACAGACAGAGCCCAGAGAAATGTAAGAATCAAATTTAAAAGGGTGGTTACACGTTTACATTTGTTATCATTTCAGTCACTTTCTCTGAAATCACACCAACAGCTAAATTAAAAAAAAAAAAATAACTATAACCTGATATTTTAAAGAGGTTCCTTTTCAGGAGGTTGATGAAGTTCAATGGACGTCTGATATCTGAGGCAGAGGCACCAACAGGATGAGGTCTCAGCTATTTGCAGAGGATAATTAGAAGCTTGTTCTAATTATCTGCTGGTTCACTGCACACCACAGGCTTTGTGATCCAGTCACACCATCCACCCCTCAAACTAACAAACACATCCACTCAAAGACAGTAAACTGAAATGAGACAATCACACAACACCAGAAGTAGAGAAGTTCAAGCTTTACCATGTTTATCAAAGAGCAGTCATCAAAAATAAGACATTCTACATACATTCATCAGAAAATAGTCTGTCAGATGGTGGTTGCCATAAATTTAAACAAGCCTATTAACATATCCCAAAACAAATGCAACTCCAAACCGCTGTGCAAGTTTTTTTTGTTTAACATCCCATGACGTACAAAAGCAAACAGTCCATATCTGATGGCATTATTGTACAAGTCTGTGCCTCTTTCACAGAAAAGCCCCCAAACTTACTGACATTTTAAGACTATGGCATAGGCAGCGTGATTAGATGATCAAATGCATTCCAATCCAGACACATGTAAAACTTCAAAAAGGAACATTATTCTTTAGGATTTATTTATTAACTTTATTTGGAACATAGCAAAAGACTATATACACATTTATCAGTAGAAATCTTATCTCCACTGGGCTGGTTGCTTTTCTTCTTAAATAGAAAAAAACAGCAGGCCTCGAAATCTTAAAAGTAAACAACAACGGGAAAAAAACAACCTTAAAAGAGAATGTATATAAAACCTCTATTTCAGAGGCAGGTTCAGTTCAGTCTCTCTGGTTTTATTATTGGGAGCTTCGAAGAGCTCACCGATTGCTTTCCCTTGTGCCATTCTGTGCCCCAGAGATTAAAGCAAATTATGAGGACCGTCGCAAAACATCCAACACAAAATGGCGACAGATACAATATCAAGTGAAGTTGCAAGTGGGACATGTAAACTCTAAAAACATAGTCCTCTCTCTCACACCGCTATCCACCAGTGTGTTTTGTCCCAAAAATATATTTTCATGCCTACATTGCTTTTATTTTATTGTTCTACAGAGAAGTTAATATGCAGACCACACCTCTGTGAGGCATTTGAGGAAACGCAACCATCATGAGTTGAGGCATACAACTTTATTTGACAGCTCCTGACCCAGCTGGTTCTGGTGGCCATCTGAGGTTCACCGGTTAAAATCACCACCACCACCACCAACCTTCCTTAGAGTTTCTTCCTCCGTGTGACTGGTTTTGTGAAAACGGCATCCATTATGCGTTTCCGTCGAAGGTTCATGCTCGGGGTTGGCGCCTCTCCTTCCTTAATCCTCTTCAGTGCTCGCGGGAGCGGATCAGCTGGGCTGGGCAGAGGCGAGATCAGGTCCACCTCGGCTACGGGAGGCGGCTCCGAAACTGTTTTGGATCTGAAGGAAGAAAGAGAAAAAAAAACTAAAAACCTGAGCAAGGAGCGCTATTCTTTAGCCAAAACAAATAGAGCACAGTAGAGTGCAAATTGAAAAATAAATAAATAAATAAATAAATATATATATATATATATATATATATATATATTTGCAAAATGATCGTCAATTAAACATAATGTAGTCCGATTTAAAATACATTTGTTCTACCATCAGTCTTCCGGGTCCATAAGGTATTTTTCTCAGGAAAACAGGATCTTACTTGGCTGTTCGTTTGCCTGTTTTTCTGGTCTTAGAAACACTGGCTGCTTTCTCCACCTCCACATGATCTTCTTCTGAAGCAATTTCTTCCTGGAATAAAAGAAAAAGACAACATTTAAAAAAATGAGCAGCTAACAATGAGCTGACATGATTACATTTTCCAAGAACTGACCAACTGACTGATTCTGTTCAGCTTAAAACACAAATCTAGCCTCCTCCACACACACAAAAAAAAGTGAATCTCATAAACACATGCACTCACATGAGGAGCAATGGAGGAGTCTTTGACAATTCTTCTTCTGCTGCGAGTGACGGGAGCAGTAGACTCCTCACTTGGCCCAGGAGACTCTGCTCTATTAGCTGACACAGACAGACAAAACAGAGTTAAAAACCCATCATGAATGAAGCAACATGTGCGTGAATGGACACACAGTTTACCTCTTGTTCTTCTTCGTGAAGGGGAGTAGATGAATGAATACTCGTCTGGACTGGTCTCGTCATCCTCTGGTTTGGAGACCAGGCTGTCTTTCACAGGATGTAGTGAGTGAACCTGCGCCGCTGATGACTTCGTACTCCTCCTGCTGGTTCTTACCATCTTGGTCATGACTATCCCGCCTGTATAATAGAGTTTACACTTTTATACATTATTTTTATACATACTTACATATACATGTCCACACAAATCATTTTATAGCAGATCTCACAGAAACTGAGATGCAGAAACAAAATACAAAATGTTAAAAGAATGTGTTTTGTTTTAAGCTTTTAGGATGGCAGCGTCTTAATAAACCCTATAAATTATATTTTTCCATCCGCCTCATACGTACCGTCCTTCTCCTCTTCATCCTGAAGTCTCTTGATCAGGGCGTCTGCGACAGGAGTTTCAGAATCCACCTCCAACGGCGAGTCCAGCAAAGGAAGTTCCTCCTCAGGGTGATCCCAGAGTTTGCTTCTAGTTGGCCGAAGGGAGTTGGTGCGACCAGATTGGCTGTTCAGTTTAGGCTCAGGCAGAGCTTCACCTTCTTTTACATTTTCAGTACTCGTCTCTCCCCTCAACTTCCCTATGCTCTGAGGAAGTGATATGGGAACCAGTTTTACCTGTGAGTGTTAAATGGCATCAGTGATCGACAGTGGATGGATTGGGTTATCAACATGTAATGTGGAATAATGCATAATGGATGAAACCAGTGAAACTGAAAATGATATTGTGAGGTAAAGTTGTGCATCAAACATTTAAAAGACCTGTCAGCATCAGATGATATGTGAAGCTTCACATGGTTACAGCTAATTCAACATCAACAACTTGCAAAAAAGTGACATTTATGAATCCTTACTTGTGGATAAACATTTAAAGTATTCCGGTTGGACTGTCGAGTCGTCCTGCTGGGGCTGGAAACTTGCTGCGTTTTGTCCTCTTCCTCCTCCAGTAGGGTCGGCTGCGTCTCTGATGGTTCCGTCTTTGTTTTTCTGGAGTTCCGTCTGACAGGGGACGCAAACACCTCCTCCTGTTCCTTCTCCTCTTTCAGGATCTCTAATGGAGTTGGCACCGCCTCACTGCTGCTCACCGTCCTTCTGCTGGACCTCCTTGGAGTGTTTCCCTGAGTGGTCCTGCGTTTGGCCGGTGTGGGAGTCTTGGAGCTTGTTCGTCGAGAAGGCTTTGTATCTGTGAGCTCATCTTCTTGTCCCGCTTTGATTTCAACCTCTGTGG
This sequence comes from Hollardia meadi, assembly GCA_037974645.1. Lineage (NCBI taxonomy): Eukaryota > Metazoa > Chordata > Actinopteri > Tetraodontiformes > Triacanthodidae > Hollardia > Hollardia meadi. The sequence goes on from JBBPCS010000130.1 coordinate 4,188,059, forward strand.
CTGGGGACACCTCTTGACTACCACTTTGGCTGGACCTTGTTGAAGTGGCCCTCTGAGAAACCCGTCGTCTGGCTGGAGAAGAGGCCTTGGAGGTTGGTGCAGCTGCGGCGTCATGGTCCATGACCTCCACCAGCTCCTCAACCTCATCTTTAGGAGGCTCCTGCTGAGCTTTGCGAGTACTTCTTCGAGGTGTGCTAGCTCGGACTACCTCTTTGTTTTGTTTACTTTTTCTAGGTGTGCGACGAGGCGAGGCAGGCACCAGAGCACTGGTTTCTGCCTCCACAACTTTCTCATCCTCCTGTGGCTCCTCTGCTTCCTCGAGGAGGGGGGAGATAAAAGTAACCATCTTCCCTCTTGTTGTCCTCCGTGTCGGGGTGGAAGGAGCTTTCTTTTTCCTCTGAGAACTGGGGGTCTCTGGCACAGGCTGTTCCTCCGCCTGGCTATCTGACCCAGGTTTCTCTTCTTCAACATCTTCATGTTCTTTTGGTTTACCCTGACCTCTCCTCTCTGTTTCTGTCTCCGTCTTAATTTCTTCATTGTTCCCCTCTTCTGTCTCAGCGGAGGCTTTGTTGTCCTGTGGCTTCTCCTCCACAACAATTTCCATCTCTGTGCTGCAGGCGATCTCTGTGTCTATATCAACAGGCCCGTTCTCTTCAGGCTCTTCCTGGTCCTCAGCATGTGTTGATTTGTCCTCCTCTACTCCCATCTTCTCCTCCACAGCATCTTTCTCTGCCATATAGTCAGTCACAACAGCTGGGAGTTCTCCTACTGGACTTGGCCCAGAGACCAAAAGACCTGCAGGTTCCTGATCTTCTGCCATCATCACAAACTCTAAATCCACCTGTTCTTTAGCATCCTCTGGCTCATGGTTTGCCTCAGGGTTTTGAGTTTGTAGGTCAGCTTGGTCAGCAAGGTTTACAAGAGCTCCATCTATGTGAACTCCACCCAAGATTTCCATCTCTTTCCTCTGTTCCTCTTCAGAGGCTTCTCCAGACAGCAGAGGATCCTGATCATCTGTGTCCAAAAGGATAACCTCAGGTTTGGCCACAGGTTCATCACTAGCATCTACTGCTGGAGACAGGGTGGGAGGGTCAGGGAACTGCAGATCATTCATCATAGGTGGCATGTCTGCATCTTCATTAACCCCCTCATCCACATCCAGCATCAGAGAGAAGCTGCTGTGATTTTCAGACCCCGGATTATCTGGCACGATGGTTTGGTGAAGCTCAGGAAGAGCCAACTGAGAGCTGTCTACCAGCCCGTCCTGCCCCTCCATGAGCTCCAGGGGTACCAGGAGAGTGGTAGAGGGCTTGAGCTCCATGTATGATGATCCTTGCTCTTCAGCCGCATCTGCCTCCATCCCTCCTTCATCTGCACCGAGTCTCACCATGACAACATCACCCTCCATGTCCTCTTCTACCATCTGTAATGGAGCAAACACACAGGAAGTTATTTTGTGATTTTGTTTTTTGTTTTAAATCATTCAGTCTATAAAATGTGAGAAAATGATGAAAATGTCTTTCCAGAACCATCTTTAAATCATATATTCAGTTTATAATGCAAAACAAATAAAAGTTCCCGTCTTGACGTTAAAGAAGCTGGAATCAGAGAATGTTTAGCATTTTTCCTTCTTGATAAATGATGATCGTAATCGTTTAAGCTTTATGTCCGTTACCTTTGTTTCTGCACCAGGTGTCATCAGAGAGAACTCTGCAGCCTCCTGCTCTGACAGACTTGGTAGGAAATGTGTTTGTCCCTGTTGAACAAAGATTGAAGTGGGTTGGAGGGGTGGCAACCTCCCATTACCCTGGACCTCCTCAATGATCTCCACCTCACTACCAGAGTCATCCTCCTCCTCCTCAGCTTGATCAGACTCCTCCTCTTCTTCCTCCTCAGACACAGCGCTAGAAAGCTCTTCACTATCGTTTAAACTCACAACAGCTAGAGGGTAAAAAGAGAGAACAAGCAGAAAAGTGCAAGTGTGTGAATACATGAGTATAATAGTACTGTAACATTCAGTGTTGATGTGCAGCCTTCCTCACAGTGGGAGTCTGTGCCAGTTGGCTCGGAGGATGTGACGGAGGTGGTAGATTTTTGGCTGGTGAACAGTGGGGGAACTTCAGCAACAGCCTGCTCTTCCTCTTCAACCTCGGCCGGTGACACACTGGGAGAAAGGAGAATGATATCATTTTGACATGTGAAAAAGAAAATGATTAACCGAAACACAATAAAACTCCCACATTTATAGTGACATAAGGTAATGCATACTCATTGTAAAAGTCTGTGTCCTAGAAGGTTTCTATTAATACGGACTGGGACCTAAATATTTTCATCTAAGTGCACGTTCACATTTTAATTTCTCAGGACCAACAAACCTTGTACAAACTATGGCCATAGCTCAGGAACCAAAACAGGAAGTAGGCACTCCTGCCAGCTAAATTAAGGTAAACTTACTGACCTGCTGTCAACACTGAGAAAACTACAAATCTTTGCCACATTTGACTTAGTGTTACGATTCGAGTCATTTTTATTTAACTATACTGTCCAGAGATGTGGATTAAAAACTTTTAAAATGGGTGTTAATATTAAAAGATTTCTTTCTCCTTTTTGTCAACAGAAAAAGTCACATACCTGTTGAAGGAGGTCTGGGTTTGTGATTCACTGTGGATTCCCGAGCGGGTGAGTGGAGGTGACAGATCGCTGCCAAACAGATGTCTCTGCACAAAGTCTGTCAGATCTGTTGGTTAATACAGAAGAATCACCGACTGTAAGTATGAAGTCAACCATTAGAAGCTTGGTATGTTTGGGTGATATCATGTTTCAACCTACAGTAACAGGAGTTTCAGAAACAACATTTGTTTGTTTTATGAACATCTACTTTACAGATATGCCATTTCACCATAGTGTTGAATTATCATAGTCTTGTCTAAAATAAGATGGTAATATCTTGTGATATGCTTTATAGTATAAATGTATCATTTAAAGATGGACCTGTTGTTTGCTCCAGCTCCTCTTCTGGATCATATGTGTCTTCAGTGGCTTCTGACTGGACATCCTGTCCCGCAGCTGTCACTGGTTGATCCTGAGATTCGACTTCATTGCTGGAGTCTGTGCATACAAAATGTGTCAAGTGACGTTTTGGAGCACCAGAGCAGAGCATATATCTTTGTATATTGGTTCTGTGGCATGAAGCAAACCACCTCCAATAACAAGTAGAGCAAATTCTGCAAATAAGTTACCTTGATTGTGACTAGACGTGTCCTCTTGTTCAAGAGTGGCAGCATCTTCTTGTTTGCTACTCAACTCAACATCCTGTTCATCCGCCTTTTCACACTGGACTTCTTCTTCCTCGTTTTTAGCTACCTGTTCAAGACCAGTTTCCATCACCTCAAGTATTTCCTCTTCTTTTGCCTCCTCCTCTTCTTCCCTCTCTAGATCCTCTGCTGTCAGGAGAGGAGTTTGCTCAGTGGTTGGTGAGGGCTTCTCCTCCGGTTCTTCCTTTTCAGTTAAGCTTTTGATGTTCATCGTCACTACCTCCTCATCTTTGTCTAAATGCCCCTCCTCTCCTTCCTGCTCTTCTGAGAGAGGTGCATCGTAGTACTCTAGAGTGGTATCTGTTGAACGGACAGACGTCTGGCTGGTGTCGAAGCTCAGGCTAAGCTGTGCCTGCGCTGCAGCTGATGGTCTGCTTTCTGCAGTGACTTTGTGGATGGAGGATGAGTCGCTCTCAAAGCATCTCGGCTGTGGTGAGGGAATACCACCTTCTGGAGGCATGAACTTTACACTAGGTTTTTCCACTTCCTTGTCTCCATCCTCTTCCTCCTCAGCAGGCGGTGAGGACCAGGTTTTACGTGTAGCCTTGGATGGTGTGGAGCCTCTGGTCAGCAAGCTAATCTCGCTGTCTGCTGCCATCTAGAGAGAAAAAGAGTTTCAAAGAAGATTGAAAGACACATTTTAAATTTAAGACAAAATCAAAACAGTAGGGGGTCCAAAACAGTCAGCCCTGACCCAATTTATCCCTGGGTAACTACACTTCTTTTATTTAAAAAAAAAAAAAAAGGTAACAGGCAATAAGTTCCAATCTTGTAGAGTTTTTTTTTTTTTTAAATGTGTTCTTAAAAGTCAAAGTCAGAGAATGACTTTGTGTTCTCAGAGTCGACATACCACTATCTACTGCTTGGTCTTACCCCGTTGGTCCATCGGATGGCCTTCTCTGGTTCAGAAGATTCTGCCTCTTCAATGAAAGTGATCCGGCTCTCTTTGTTGCGGAGTGGGGGGGTGATGGAGCGTCCAGGAGAGGCAGAAGGGGTGGCCACGGGTGTGGGCCTCAGGCTGCTGCGCAGGATGGACTGTGGGGTGAAGGCTGAGAACACAGGGCCAGAAGCCGCCAAGGCCCGAGCTCGCTGAGAGAGCAAGAACATGAAAAATGTAAGTAACAAAATACTAAAATGCTCCAGGAATACAAACTATAAACAACATTTATAAATGCAGATGCAGATTTGACTCCTTTGAAGTATCTAATGAAACGTCAACTTTTTTTAATTACTTCAAAACAAAAATTCCACATTTGTCTACTTACCTTGACAACCTGCGGTGTTTGCAGCAGACTGAGTTCAGGGGCCTTGCTGGTACTCTTTGGAGAAACCCAGGAGCTGGGAGGTCTGGGGGGGCTGAGAAGAGGGCGAGGGGTCTGATAGGAGGGGTGAACCACCAAGTCCATCAGCCTGGGTCACATTGTAGATGAGGAAGGAATGCAAAACATGACTTTAAGATGCCGTCTTAACAAAACTCTGTCGTGCATACATGTGGCTTTTTGGAATACAAATGTTGGAATTAAACCGTTTGCTAGGAGGGTACAGTATACTCTTTATAACTGAACACAAAATTAAGATGTTGGTGCCATTATTGTAATATGGTGCTGTGTGGAAAAAAGACGCAAGAGGTGCCTTGCTGCGATGCACTACCAAATTTAATTATTTTAGAATCAATTACTCAGTTAATTTTGATCTATATGAGATTAAGGCTCAAACTACTGGAGTTGTCCATGGTCAAAATTAGTGATTAGTGTCTCCTGAAAGAGGACATGTTTCCTTTATAATATTTAAACAAATATGTATGTATGCTTCACTCAGGCGCTCAACGTGGATCTCTTATGAAACCACCTTGACTTTCGTTTGGAGGTCATGGTGATAGGAGTTCCCAGGAAGGGGTCAGGAAGTGCCAAGGAGGAGAGCTTGGGGCTCTGAACATCGGCTGCCCTGGGGCTGGCAGAAACAAATTGAAAAAAGTTAGAAATTAATCAAATAAATAAAAACTAATAAAAATAATTAACAGTTTGGGTATTTTCTGCTCACCTCTTGGCTGGGGAGGACTGTGGTGTAGCTCCTTTGCCTAACCACACCTCCTCAATCTTGGTCAAGACATTGTTGATGAAGCCCGCCCTCGACATCACCTTCTCATTAGCAGAGCGTTTGGTGATGGTTGACAGTGGCTGTGGCCGAGAAACTGGAGCACAGTGTGTAAATATGTTACAAACATTTGATAAAACAAGTTTTTAAACTGTGGATTCGATTAAAATAAAACAGAACAGATAATGTTATAAAACAAAAAGTTGTGGTTGCAAGCAACAAAAGTTTTTTCACACTGTGCATGTTACCATTGAGGTAAATTAAAATATGAATTCATGTTGAGCAACTCCTTACCTTCTCTGTGGATGGCGTACGGATGCTGGTAGGGTTTGGCTCTCTCCATCGCCAATTTCCTCTGAACTCTGGGCAAAACTTTGCCATACTGATCCAATATTGAGTTCCTGGTGTTGGATCGTTCTTTAAGCTTTGGGTCTCTCTCATTCTAGGAATTTAAAAAAAAAAAGTTTTTAATTTGATTATAAATCTTATAGGATTCAAGTGTTTTCTCTTTATATAATTGCACAGTGACAGCATGTGATATTTATGATATTTAGATAAATATCACATACTGTGCATCAAAGTAATGCTGTGATAATTAGTGTACAATGTTTCCCATACGTATTTGTGGTGGCCCGACACAATATCAGCACTGCTCGCCACACATTCATTTTCTATTTTTGGAGCTGCGTGCCCACCTCGCATCCCAATCAAGCCTCTCTCTAATGTTACCCCTCTACTGACAATCACACATGCTCTGCAGAGAAACACAGAGAGAGGTATTACATCCCTCCTGTAAATGCACTGACTGTGGTGTGACCTCTTACATTTAATGCAGGCCTACTTGTGCCCTTGTTTTAAGCTTGTAAATTCACCGGTTGGTGCGATGTCATTCAGTACCACGTTGGTTTTGATCGTTTCGATTAGCTCCGACATTTACAACAAGCCTCAACCACACATGGCTCACTTGATGTTGTGAAAATGGAATCACAGGTGAAAAAATCCAAGATGTGTGTTGTGTTTTTTGGGTGATTTATGAAACATGCTGCTAATGAAAGTCAACAGAGCAGACACAGGGAGAGAGAAAGAGGAGGGGTGGGACAAGACAGTGTGTGTGCAGTCAGAGACAGGAGGTGTAGGTGTGTGTGTATGTGAAGAAAAGAGAACTGAAGGGAAAACAAAGTGCGCACATTCTGTAAAATGTAGTTTGTGAGAAAATAAGTTGGAGAATTAAGTAGAATTGAAATGTTGAAATGAAAAATAACCTATAGAAATAGGGTAATCAATGTATTCATGGTGTAATACTTTGTATGCGTGTCAAACTTACCACCAGGTTCATTTTGAGGCTGTGGTTGAGCTGCAGGGCAGGAATGTAGTTGGCCTGCTGAAGGTAATGAACCATCAGTAGTTCTCTGTTCTGGAGACCCCCTGTACCCTGGAGAAACTTCTCCAAACATTCCTGAAACACAAACCCAAGAAACACAAGTTTTAGGCATCAACTTTATAACCTAAAGACAAATAAAGATTAATGTATAAGCACAATAATGAAGGGTTAAGTTTTTAAAATGCCGCCATTAAATATGGATAAAAGAAAATGAACACAAACATTAATGTTCATCAGCGTAACCCTGCATTCGCTCCCCTATCTCACCTGTTCGCCGAGGCCCAGGGGCAGTTTGAGCAGCTCCTTTATGAGGCCCAGCTCCTGGCAGCTCTCATACAGGAAACCCAGCAGCTCACCCATGTTGAGGCGATTAGAGTGTTGTCGAAGTAAAGACCACGCCTCTATGAGACACCTGAAAAAAAGGGCACACCAGCTGGTTAATAAAGGTAAGATAAGACATGTGAAAGTTAACTAATCAAGGGCTGTCATGTTTGTTTATTTTATTTTTCTTCAAACAAAAAGACACTTTTCTTGCCCATGTTGTCCAGTTGCAGAACTTTAACATTATTCTTACCTGTTGTGTAGCAGTACAGACAGGCAGAGTTTAGCCTGGGATGTGGAGGAAATTGGGGGCTTCGTAACGTGGAAGTAACGTAGTGCCACTGAGTGTTGGCCCTGGCACATCAGCGCTTGCAGGACTCGCTCGTGCTGCCACTCGAATTGACACGGAGAGGCCGCTGGATGCAGGAGCAGCTCGAATGAACTCTGATCAAAGGGGAACAGTATCATAAAAAACAAGGGGTCATAACAGTTGGATTTAAAATAATCACATGTTTACACTGTAAATATTGTTACTATGCAAATACTGAGGTTACATTTTCTTTTAAATACAATAAAGATTTTGTTTTTCTTGAACAAACTCTGTATCCAAATTTAGGGAAATATAAAGTCAGTCAAATATGTGTGTACCTGGTGGTCATTATGGTCCAGCAGCCAGAGGCCTTGCACTAGTTTCACTAGCCCAATAGGGATAGCAAAAGCTGTGGGGAAAGACTCCACTGACGCTCCCTCCTTATTGGGGAAGGAATACATGACATCGAGCAAGAGGTAAATCACCTAGGACAACCAGTCAAGGCTCATACAGGCAGTAGGCTTACTTCAGTCCATCAATGGGAGAGTGTCACACTTTCTATCACAATAAGATATGACTAGGGCCGAGGTTACTAGGCTGTAACACAAAAATATTTTAATCAAATAAATAAACAGCTGAAGAAGCAATCTCTGAATTACAAAAGATACTGAAGCTGGTCAAGAATGACATAAACATGACTTGACATTTGGCCATTATTAAACAAAGGATACAATTGCATGTTTGGCAGCTTCATCAATGTTGTCCAGTAGATAAATGTCCAACAAGGCCTGTGGATCAAAATGTATAAAATCAATTTTTGCAAACCCAATTCAACACAAATTAGATCGTCCAAACTAAATTAATTTGAAAAGTAAAAAAGATTTAATGCTTACATGTAATGTCGGTGGTGGGTACTGCCCTGTCCCACCCTCATCCCTTTTCCACAGGTTGGTCAAGCGTTCACCACACTGACCAACCAAACCGTCAATCATCAGGCAGTCTGCACACCACTTGCCCCTGAGAAGACAACAGTGTGTCAGCTTTTAATCAGCTTAGACATCATTATCATGAAGGTAAACGTGAGAACAGAGATGGGCATCTGTATTTAACACCTTATAGACTCAACTACTGATCAAGAAGTGAAAATATTGGTTATCTGCAGTCCTAGATTTGCAATATTTAATTGCATTCAAGTGAAGACTACTCACTTAGCCAGCCTGGTCAGCTCCTCTCTATGTATAGTGTAATAGTTGCTGATGACGGAGTGAGTGTAGAAAGGTCTGGAGATCTGGAGAGCATCATAGTCTGGTGGGGAGGGCAGAAGAGAAAAATAGAAATTAAAACTGTGATATTGGAAAGTTTGACAAGCGGGTTAAGTGCACAAAAAATTGTATGTTCCAATGATTTATCAAAAGACCAATATGAACTCAAGAAACAGACTTGAACTAGACACATTTTCTAGTTTAAGAATATCTTTAGGTCACTCGGGTCAGAGACCTACAGATGTCCAACATGCTTCCAACATGTTTACACAGTGACTTTTAGAGATTGTGTTGTGTGAAATTGCTGGTAAGATTTCCCAGATCATGTTCATGCCAGCAACACTTTACCTGATCCTTCAGGCAGCAGACCGGTACGACAGAACCACAGCACCACCTGAGCGTACTTGGAAATCAGACTGGACACCATGTTCTTGTTCATCAGACCCACCAGGCCTACACAACCAAAAATATAACCAGAACCAATCAATAATTACAATTTACTCAAAACAACAGCACCACAACTTCTCGGTTATCAAAGGACAACACATTATAGCTCAAAGTAGGGCTGCAACTAATGATTATTTTCATTATCGATTAATCTGGCGATTATTTTCATGATTAATTGATTCATGATCTGGTCTTTTCAAATGTCAAATATAAATAAATTTTAAAAAAAGAAAACTCATCACATAACATTCCCAGAACCCTAACATTTGATCAACATCAATAACATCCTAAAATTTGAACAGAAGCTGGAACCAGCAAATTGACTTTTTTGCTTGAAAAATGACTGAAATGATTAATCAGTTATCAAAATAGTTGGGAACTAATTTTCTTTTGAACAACTATACAATTAATCGTTGCACCTCTAGCTCAAAATGTATCAAACCATTAAGCTGTGAGGGGCTGCATATCATCAACGCTCAGACAACAACAAAACAATGAAGAGAGATTTCATTTTAGTTTAGCATGAATGGGAATTAAAACAATGTTTGTGGGCTGGCTGAACCAGCTTCCACTGACATCAAAGGGAAATATAACATGTGATTGTAACTGCATTGGACACGGCACCTTTTTGTGTGAGCTCCTGAGCTTCACTGAGCAGACAGTGGAAGATGGTACTGAGGTTACTGAGCAGCCTCTGGCTGTGCTGTAGCAGCTGCATGGTCTGAGGGTCTGTGAAATTGGATGAGCTGTCAAACAGCGGTGCACCTGGAAAACAGATGTATAAAGTGAAACAAACTTGCAAACAACATAGAAAAGGGAGGAAAGGGAGAAAAATTATATCACTTAAATAACGAATAATTTACAATATGGATAATATAAAGTGGGCATTTCTTATTGTTGGTAAGGTTAAATAATACTGAACTGTAAAAGTTTGAATCGTCATCAGATTGAAGGGTTCATTTATATTACAAACAGGTTATGCAAACATCTGATCTAATCTACTCAAATGTATCACTGGGTAGTCTTTTTTACCTTCTGGCCTAGCTACTATAATCGTTATAATTCAGTATTTTGATTAAAAATACAAATTATTAAAACATACAGATGCCATCCAGTTCCTCCTTGGTCTGGACTACTTTGTTCCAGGCCCAATCCAGTATGTAGCGTAGGTTCAGTGCAGAACCTGGTTGTTCTGTGAAGGGCAGACAGAATAACAAGCATTACAGTTTACTGTCAACTTGGCAGCTGCAGCATGTTTGTAGATGGGTTTAGGAAAATACTGTGTGTGCGTATGAGTGAGATAAAACCATGGAGAGCAACATTGAGCGTCTTCACCACACACTTGCCTCCATGGGTTTGGGTGAGCAGTTTGACAACAATTTGACAGTTATTCAAAGTATAACTTCTCACCTTCGGCAGTCCACTGCTTGATACAGCCAGTGATCAGCCCCAAGGAGCTGGTCTCCACTGCTGTGGACAAGATGGCATCCAGCTGCTCCTCCTAATGACATCAAGTTACATGTACAAATTACCATCAAATCTTTTGAAACACATAAAAGACTCTTTGTGAGCTAAAGAGGGAATACAAAAGCATCAAAAATGGTGGCTTTGTGGATCTATGTGAAAAAGGGGTTCTGGAGATCGTGTGTGTGTGCGCGCACATACCTGAGAGAGGCTGGAGGCCTGGGTATCAGCCAGGCGAGATGAGAGTAGGCCGGACATGAGGCAGCGGGAGTAGCTGGTGGAGATTATGTCACTAGAACAAGGAGCAGCTTTCTTCAAAAAGCTCAGGGTCTGGTGTTAATGGCAACAGTGAAGTGTTGGTGAGGTTTCATTCAAATCATCCTGGTATATTTAAATCCTACCAATGTGCTATGTAGTGTTAGGGACTAACATCATATCATCAAATATTACAGAAAACCCCCTCTAAGCTGAAATATAAACAGTTTGAAGTCCATCTTTGCAGTTTTATACGGTCACATATTCAATTCTTATAGCTTAATGCCATAAAATTAAAGGTGAGGCGAACGTGAAGATAAGAAACTTGCCTCTTTCTGATACCCAGAGCAGGTTAAGTGCACAATTCCAGAGTTGAGCAAGCAGGTAGCATCTGTTATATGAAAGAAGAAAAACAAAAAAAGTCAATCAACCCTATTAGTAAAAATATATTTCAACTAAAAGCTTGGACATATCCGCACAAGCAAAATCCTGAGCAACACAAAAAGGCAACAGCAATACAAGGGACAACCTGGCAAAATGACATTGACCTGGAAAAAATTCAATATTACAAGTGTCTACACCTACCAAAGTTATATGTGGTAGGGTTAAAGTACTGTTCTGGTGGGGGGCAGGTGAATGGCAGGCCCCTGCTCAGGCTGCGGTCATGCACCACCGCATCAAGGAGGACATGTGAAGACACCATCTGCACCACTGGGTCCAGAGACCAAACTGCCAGGTATGGACAATTTTGCAGAGACTCCCCCGTTCTGACAATAACACACAAGCGTAGTGAAATGCAGAGTCACAGTAAATCCAGCAATAATAACAATAACCCCCATTAAAAGAGGACACAATAAGTACTTTGTTACATACACCACTGCTGTTTTGTGTTTTTCCACCAATCAGACAACTAACTAACAATAAGATCACTAACCTTGAGTGTCTATTATTCCTGTTTTGTGACATTGTCAAGTAATTTGAATAACACTTAAATGAACTTAACCAAAAAAGGTTTCTTCAGCACCCAAAATGTCTATTTCCGTTTCTCTTTTTTTGAAGTAAATTGCCAATCAGGTGGTCAGTCATGGGTAATGAACTATTTTTAATGCGATTCATCGGATCTTATTATTGCTTTCTCCATCTGTGTCATAAATCAAGTATTGACAGTACACTACATTTTACATGTATTTATAGTGAATTGCTGTCCCATGCCTGTACTCCTAATAAACACATTTATGTATTATAATCATTCAAACAGTGTGAAAAGGTGGGGGGAAAATAAAAAGTAAAAAAAAATATATATACTATGAAAATAACAGTTTAATGATCAGAAAGTTGGGAGTTTATTTTCTAATTAAGAACAAAAGAATTCTCTTTAACTGTTGCCAAATCAGTCTCCACTATACCTTAAAGAGTCTGGCATTTGTGCGTGGTACCAACGGTTGATGTCAAAAACCCCGATGTAGGAAGATGGAGTTCCCTGACCATAGGCCTTCACTTGCCAGCTGAAGATAGCCACACTGGTGTCTGGAGATGCAACTGAAAATGAGAAGTGTAAGTGAAGCGAATAAGGAAATGAAGGCAGGTAAGAAATAAGAAGGCAAGTAGACACAAAACAGAATAAAAAGGAAACGGAGTAGGAATGTTCCCCATCACTCAGTGGAAACTGTTTAATCACAGCACACAATGGTAGAGCAGTTTAAAGATTCAATTCCTTTACTACAACAATACAAGCAATGTTGTTCCCTACACACTCAAATCTTTCACAGGTGGTCTCAGGTGAAGCGGGCTTACCTTCGTTCATGCTATCATCCCTGTCAGGATGGGGTCTGAACTTCTCAATGGTCTGGCAACTCAGCAGGCGGGTGTTGGTGGCCTGGGCCCTGAGAGGAAAAGCTGAGCCACTTAGCTCCTGACTGTAACGTTCCTCACAGTACTCCAGTCCCTGAGTCACAGAGAGTAAATAAACAATGTGAAGGTTACATTTGTACATTGGCTGGGACTGACACAGGACCTGCATTGTAAATATTGTGATCTTGTACAGACCTCATAGAGGATCTTCCCAGAAGCTAGACACTTCCTTTCACTGAAGGCCAGCTGCAGCAGGCGGAGGCTGACCATATCTCCTTCGCTGTGTAGAAGTGAGAGGAAGTACAGGAGAAATAAGAGGTTGGAAAACTAAGAAAATTTAAAAAAAATAATAAATTAACATTTTGTCTGGGTGGAATACTTATTATATGCAAGCCTTACAGGTCCTGAGCAGACTGGATAGCCCAGAGGTAGCAACAGTTCCTGGGGTCATTTTCTGGCTCCTGGAAGGTGAAGGCATGCACAGGTACCCTGCCACCTTCCAACTGGGAGTGATACCTATCATAGACAAATCCAACAACAATGTATACACAAACGGAACATATGAAGAACATTTTGGCCTAATTTCAAAGGAAAAGCTATCTGGGATTGAAACTTGCATCTTCTCCACTTTAACTAAATATGGAAGTCTGATGAAAAAACTCACTCCTTCTTTAGAGCCTTCATGTTCCACAGCTGTAAGTATCCATCAGAAAACCCCACTGCCAACTGATTGGTCCTAGAGATGTACTGTAGAGCTGTAGCTCCAACTCCACTGGGCCCATTCAGCTGGAGACAAAGATGTCTGCCCTGTCTGGTGCTGACTTCTCTGAGCCTTGGGATCTCTCCAGGAGATTTGGTGACTACCTGCAGGTCTGGAAAGAGAAAGCAAGTACAAAAAGAGAGATGGTTTAGATAGAGACAGAGAGCAAGTTTGCACTCATTTACTACTTTACTCAAGGGGCACCTGTATTGGACCTGTATCGGGGCTTTTCCATACACATGTGCCGGCCTGGCTCAACTCAGTTTGACTCGAGGTGGCGGCCCAGTGCGGCAGGGATTTGCATTTCCATTTCAACAGTGCTACCTGTTTGATGGTGTGTTTTTAAATGATGACACGATTCTGATTCAAGTAGCAAAATCAGGAAAAGTTGGGTTTTCACCAGCAGTAGCTTAACAGGACTCCTACAGTTGAAAGCGAATGATGAAACAGTAAAATAAAGTAGATATCTGAAAGTACAAAAAGGGACGCAGGAGAGAAACTAAACTTCAAACCACAGAGATTCACTTAAAAGCTACAAAAGTACTGAGAGCTGAACACATAGAATTTTAAAAGCGCTAATCATTTCTCCTCTTCCAAAGGTTGAGAAGCAGTTTGTAAGGGATGATAGATAACACTCCCTCACGCAGGCTCCTTACCTGAGGCCTCCAGTTCACTTTGGCTGCAGGACAGGTCGTCAAGACAGAGGTCCACAAGCAAAACATGACCAAGATCTGTTACTACAGCAGCAATGCCAAAGAACCAACGCAGACTCTGGTGAAGATGCTGGGTTGAAGTGCTCGCTCCACCATAACTCACTAACGGTTCAATTGCTGTAATCTAGACAACAGAGAGGGTTGAAAGAAGAAAAGAAAGATGCTTTTCATGTTTTGGTTGATAGGATAGGCTTTGATTTTTCAAATACTTCTAGTATGTAGAAGCTGGCTAAATAATATAGTGGATAAGAAAGTCAAATCTAAATTCTAAAATGCCAACTCACCCTGCCTGGTATAACCACAGCTTTGACCACCCGTGACAGTCCCAAGTCATAAAGACACAACATGCTGCCCTCTGCTTCCTCCAAGCCAACCAGCAATCCAGACCTAGTTATAAAAAAAAAGCATCAGTATAATTATGTATACTATATGTATAAATCTTTCTTTGTGACAAATTGTAGAAGCATGTGATTCTGACAGTTGTTTGCATTGATTACAATCAACATCAAAAAAGTGATAAAAAGACAAGAAACGTAGCTCTGACCGTTTGAGCCAGCTGAAATCCCTGGCAGCTAGGACAGCTGGTGGGTGCTCGCCTCCACCACTGAAGCAGTACGCAGACAGCCGTTCTCCTGTCATTGCATGTACAACCTCCAGATGGGGACCACAGGCCAGCCAGGCTAGCCCGCTGCGGCCTTAACACACAGAGACAAGGAAAAGAAAGGTTAGGTGGTTATCATTAGGATTATCATCAATCTAGGAACAATTTTAACGAATTAAACAGCTCATGAGGTAAAAATGACCTGCAGCCAGTTGTACAAACTGTTCTTAAGATAAGACTTAACCAAATTATTATGCAGAAGATTGAAACACTACTACATTAAAATTCTTACTTTTTAAAGTTTTGTTACACCTTGTGATTTTGCAGTGACTTTCACGTTTACACAGCTGATTACAAAAGATACTCAGGATTTTATTTTACTAGCTTAAATTTCAGCTAGTTTTTGGCAGTCAGCATATTTATTTAAATAAATTATTTTGGTAATTCTTAATTAACGTAAAATACCTCAACTATTTCTACTGCTTTCAATAAAAATACTGAATACAAAATTCAAAAACACTTTATAGTATTTATTTTTGCTCATTCAGGGAGTCACGACAATGTGTTTCAACCCTTTGATTTGTTTTCACAAATAAGGATGGAGGGAAGAAAAAAAACCAATTTATAGAAATCTTTGATCAGTAAAAACAGGCTTAC
Organism: Hollardia meadi; assembly: GCA_037974645.1. Taxonomy (NCBI): domain Eukaryota; kingdom Metazoa; phylum Chordata; class Actinopteri; order Tetraodontiformes; family Triacanthodidae; genus Hollardia; species Hollardia meadi. The sequence continues at coordinate 4,203,489 of JBBPCS010000130.1, forward strand.
CAACAGTGAACCTCCCATGTAGCACAGAGTCTAGGGTAATCTCATCCTCCCCCAGAGCATCTATAGTCACTCCTGGGAAAGGCAGCAGGCTGCTGGTGACTTGGGCAGTCAGGTCATGCATTGTTCACTGTATAAGCAGCAACACAGGATATAATACAGTATGTTAAAAACAGTAGTTAGTTGATTTATCCTTCACCAATAGCTTCCAACAAAAACTGCAAAATTATCACTTAAGTTATGTGCTCAAAATATAATTGTATTTGCTCAATATCACCCTGCTCTTGATACTTTTTCACTAGTTAAATATTAATAAGTAAAAAAAGAACTTGTGACCCACTCTTTCGAAACCCTGCTACTCTATAAATCCATGTCAAGCTTTATCTGCTCGGCCGGGTTTTACAGTACAAAGGGGATCTTTCTTTCAAACACACAGTTGCACCCCCAGTTGTCAGGAAATGTGCTGTCAGCAAATTGCTGACAACTGGGACTACAACTGGGTTTGTGTTTTAATGAACAAACACCATACAGCTACACATGTTTGCAGATGTTATTTCTGATAAGGTGTTTGTAAGAGGAAAGCACTACTAGAATCATTGGTCAAATAACCCCATTAAGTGGTCGGTTTTATCCCTCTCAAGACTAACTGACAATGCCATACATTTTTCCACTTGCAGGCCCAGGACAATAAAACTTTTAAAGCTCAACTGTAGTGTAAGATCAGATGCAATTACCCTTTCAGTTGTATAATTCTGAGTTCTCTTTTTAAGTTCTTTTTTAAAAAATAATATAACATTTTGATTTTTATACATCTTTGGTCAGGGGTAGACAAATTCAGGCTTTAACATTAATATTTACACTGTTTATGCCATCGGGCCCAAAGAATTTAGAATGGCCAGATTGTTTAATTTGAGCTCACACAATCAGTATCATATAGAGGTCAAAACATTTTTTTTAAAACTAGATTTGCTTATATGTGATGTCTTTAACACTGGTATATGCATTATCATGTTTTACCCTGTTGATTTCAAATTCCTCCTTCTATCCTATTGCAATTATTGACCCAAGTCTGTAAATGTTTGTTGTTCGTCAGACAGATAAAGTTATCTCCAGCGGTGTGGTATAGGCCCACACTGCGGCACTTTCAAGGCCAACTCAACCCGAATGTAAATTTGTCAGCACAGTTTCAGTGTGCAAAATTGGACACAATACTGCCCTCTGTGACCACGTTGGAAAACACAGCGGATTCAAGTGAACTCCCGCGCAACAAGCCTGTCACTACGCAGCCACATGCCATGACGTGAGATTGAACATACAGACTTATTATAACAATTAACGCTACCAACTAAACAAACCCAACTAATGCAGCGAAAGGCGTCGCCACACTGTTGCAGACTATTGGCAGGGGCAAAGATTTCAACGGCAATTCATCTTGTACAAGTGACAAATCTAGTGCTCACGTGTCAATATTTGCAAGGTTTGTGTGTGACCATCCATAAAATGTGTACATCTCACAACTTTTTAAAAGCCAGAACAACTTCCAAATGTAATCGCCAAATGTATGACACACGATTTAGGCGCTCTAGATGTTTAAAAGTTAGTTAACGGGCTATTTCGAGCTCGTGTGTTAGCATCTGCAGAACATAGATTAGCTTCATCAACTGCAGTTATTAGCGTTGAGCTAGTTTGACAATGTAAACAAACAAGCAGTCGCCTTTTTGTACAATGTAATACACATTGTCGTTAAACACAGGCCACAGTAACGACATATTAAAATTATACTATTGTTATTTAGTGCTGAATAAGGACGTGAAGCTGTCTTTCACACTTTCCTCAGTACATTAGCAGGCTATCCAGTTAGCTTGCAAGGTCAAGCAGGATTACAGTTTCACAGTTCACCGTTAAAAGTTAAGCTAGCTAACGGAGCTAGCTATATGCATAACGTAACAAGAGCATTGGGGATGACAACATTCATAGCGCACTATAGAATCTATGTTTCAAGAAACAACAACAACAACCCTCATCAACATTTAACCCTGGAGTTAGATTGATCTCTCGGATAATAACTATTTAATTAAAACAAAGTTAGGGTGGCTAGCTAATGTAGCATGGGGTACATTAGTTCTTTCGCTAATGCAAAACAGCGATTGATGGTGTTAATGTTAACAAAGCAGTATGTACCTTAGTTTTTCCGCGACCCAATTTTGGGCTGACCAGAAAGACTAATGTTAGTATTTTACCTGAGCTAACACCATACCATAATCTCATCGTCGCCAGTCTTGTCTTTAATTGAGTTTAAGAATTTGCTAGGTCTTGCTTTAGCTTTAGCTAAAACTGTGCAACGCTATATAGTGTAGTTTGGCAATAAGAAACTAGCGTTAACTAGCTCATAGCTACTCGCAATATTACGGTAAATTCGGTCTTCGTTGGCAACAAGTCACGTTCTTACTATAAATCTTTTTATGGAATTATCCAGCACAAGCTAATTTCGTGAGCTAACCCTGTTAGCTTTCTCTCAACTACGCTGGAAAACGTGATGCAATGTGCCGCTAGATGCTACCAACGTTAACCTACCTGTCGGATGTTGACGGCTTTATCAGAGCCACGAATCTTTTGATTTCTTTGACGAATGTCCCGATTCCTTCTCTCCTCTGTCATAATCCACTCCTTTTCAAATTACAACTCATCCGTCGAGCCCTCTGCGCGCTTCAACTGACTGACAGGCACGAGATGCTCCTTCTGACTTCGGGCTTCTACGCCAAAGCGCCATTAGACAGGGCTCAGTGTTCTTCTTCTCCGGCGTTTGGTTTCTGGCAGAGTAGACACAGCGATGACGTAGTGCTGCCCTCCTCGGTCTGGGCATAGTTGCTGCTTAAACCATTGAATGGCTTAAACACGTACAGTAAATTGTTATTGGGCTAAAAATGTAAATTTGCCTCACCTGTTACTTTCTAGTTATGGTTTATCTTAATCTTTGTTTAGAATCAAATTTTGTGGTGATCTCTAGCCCTGCCAGCTATTGTTGCACAATTGGCTACTGTACATGTAACCTTTACCAGTTGTACTAAAGATTCAAATTATACTCTTTATTGGGACATTTATTTAACCCTGACCATATCTCTCACATAATGTATGTTTGCTTTTTTTTTTTACTAAAATAAAGTATCAAGTAATGATGTCACATCTAGAGTAATTTTCACTTAGTTTATGCAATGTGCAATCAGATGTGAATATTTTGCTACACATTTTAGAAGAAATATTAGAAATATGTTCAAAGTCAAAAAATTTATTGGAAAGCTTCTCTATAAAAGGAAACACTATAACGGATGATTAGATTATATTTATATACATTATATATAAACATCAACCCAGATGTTAAGGTAGACTGTGTGATGATAGTACTTAACATAAATCAATAGTGAAAAAAGACTGGTATTGCAAAAAATAGCAGGTTTTACTGGCATCATAATGTGTGCAAGTGGCACTTTTTTATTGCTCTGTATGAGAAAAAAGGAAGTTGTGCAACTGATGTTGTCCAACATCTTCCTAAGACTCAGTGTTGAATTATCAGTCGTGCAAAAAATAGACAAAAAACTTGAATTATCACCTCTTGGTTGTATGCCTCTGCCAATCAATCAAGTTGCCTTTACATTCATATCTGTCCAGACTCATATTACTGTATATGTAGTGAAGACTTTGAAAGAATTTAATAAAAAGTATTACACATATTTTTTGTCTAAATTTAACGTATCACTATATTGACATGTACTGTATGAGTCAAGTGATTAATTGCCAGTGAGAAACATGCCGTCTTCACTTCGAGGTTATTTTTACACAGTAGAGGACTGATGGAGAGCTTCGTCACATGGTGCAATGACAATCACCTAAAGCTCAATATCAGCAAAACCAGTAAGCTTGTGGTGGACTACAGTGCTTCAAATATGGATGTTGCTGCAAAGAAGCTATTCTAATTCTAAAACATGGATGCTTCACACAAATGTTCAACCCAGCAGCACAGACGATCTATACAATCAGCAGTTACAAGGTGAGCACCCAAGATTAGTGTTACCAATTTAGTATCTGACCAAATGTGAAATATGGTCCCAATCTTCCCTTGTGTTCCCGAGTTATGGCGTCGAATAACAGCCAGAAAAGTGTTTTTGCAGAACATTGTCACAGTGAAGTTGACCTTTGACCTTTTGTCTAAGTGGACATTAGTGCCAAATCTGAAGAAATTCCCCCAAACCATTCCTGGGATATCACATTCATGAGAATGAGATGGATGGATGGATGGATGGACTGACAACCCCCCAAAAATAATGCCCAATCGCCCATGTGGAGCAATTAAAAAAGTGATTATCAGCATGTGGTTCCTTCTCACCTCCCCCTCCTCTTTTAGGACTTGTGGTGATTAGAAGAGCTATGCAGAGGTCATGTATCAATTTGCTTTTACAATACTGGGTACCTACAGATGACAGGTATAGCCATGGACTCATAATTTTCATGAAATTACACTATACTTTCCATAGGAAAATGTCAATACTACTCATTTATCAAACATTTTATAGGGTGTGATTTTAAAACCAGCGTTTGAGTCTCCCTTTGAACAGCTTTTAAAATCCAGCATTTACAGTGTTGTGTCTTAAAAAAGGCAAGGAGAATTGAATTAATGTGACATGATTTATCGCTGATTTTAAGGCACACAAATGCTGCTATATATAAAAAAAAACACTATTAACATACACTTAAAAAAATAGTTTCCTTTTAAACAACACTCCTAACTCAGGGGGTCAGGGAACAATGAAAGTGCAGTGTTTGGGGGCTGTGATTTTTTCTTCATCTGGCGCTCAATCATCAAGTCAAACTCTTGTCTTTCTCTGAAATGAAAAAGAAATGGAGGAAAAAAAAACAATCACGGATCATATTCAGTATTTAGTGTAAAAATTGTTCCTTTAATGTTTTTACTCATCAAACTCTTACCTGTTACTGATACATCGTCCTCTCAGGTACTTTTCTTCTGCCTTACTCACTGAGACATTGTCCACACCAGCTATGGCATAGATGATGGCCTGCGCAGGAGGACAATCTTACAACACCTGTACCCATAATCTGTGAGCTGCATATCAGCAAACATACCATATGTTGTAATAATTAACAAACAGGCGCTACTAAGAGCTTTAGCTCACCTCAGGAAGAAGCACATCCAGAACAAAGGGGACACGCTCGACGGATTTCAACTCAGTCAGGCAAGGGGCGGTGGCCACAGCCGTTGTGCAGAGCTCATTTAGGTACAAGTAGACCTGGTCCAACTGCTGGTCATCTTCCAGGTATATGTTCACAATGCGTCTTCGATTGGCACTCAGAAAGGAGCGAAGCCATCTAGATTGCTGCTGCCCATGGATCACTGCCTGTGAGGGAAGTAATATGGGAAGGGTGGGTTTAGTAACCCAGGGACAGGCACTCCTCTTGCATGCTCCTTTGTTAGAGCTAGAGCCGTAATATTACTGTTGGAATGTGAATTATGTAATCAGGTGTCATTGTTGTAATTGGCACCGAATGTTATAAATAGGAACCAACCTTTGTCCGGGCAGGTGTTTCTGCCCAGAAAGTAAAGAGTTTTTGACCGCTGACGCGGTTCTAAGTTAATGAACATGAAGATGTTTGTAAGTGGAAATTAAATGGACTGAGTGTTGAACGAGGAAACTTTGTCTCGGAGTACAATTCATCAGACACACAGTAATCAGCGCGTCAATTAGGTCAAGTTCTAGACGCACCTCAGTAGCTTAAAGCGTTGACTTAGCTCCTACAATGCCTATTAAAAAGAAGTATTGTTTCACAACATTAAAATCTCACAGTGGATGTCATTAGTTTCTCTGCTCCCATCAACAGCAGACACTCCGAAGTCAAATATAAAACAAAATGACATATATATGTAGAAATCTACATTATTGTTTCATAAATATTTGGGTTGTGTCAGCTTTGCACAGCTGGCCACACCCATGTTTTTACAAAACTGATTGAGCTCTGGCAAGTTATCGTGTGTTATAATCGCATATAGTGATTCAATGAATGAAAAGGACCAGCGGTCAATGTAAAGTACTGACTCACAATGTAACGTTAAACTCATCAGCTAAACTGCGAAAGTAAAGCATAATCTGAGCAGGCAAATTTCATGTCCGATTTCACATACCATCATTAAAATATGTTTCTCTAGCCTGTGGCAATCGTGGGTGATGGTCCAACATGTGCTGGTATTGTTAAAGTTTAAACTTTGCTAATCCAAGAATTATAATAGCAATACAGGAATACAATAGTCGGCATTAATCATACCAGTAGGCGTCCTTCCACCATGCGTTGCTTTACAATGAAATGTACAAGTTTCTCATTAGCGCGGTTGTGGGCGGCATGACTCCGGTCTGGCAGCAGCCTCTTTGAACACCTACTGACATCCTCCTGCAGTTCACCAACAATGTCCACCTTATGATCATCGCACGGTGCCTCCATCATCTCATCGCTGGCAATAGTTAGTCTCTCTGACGCCGCCTGCGGGTACTTCCTCCTCACTGGGTAGCCTTGAGTAGTTGAAGACAGGCGGTTAAAGAGCATCATCAGGACCAAGTAGGGCTGCAGGTGTACTCTAGTTTTCATTCTTAAGTGGCCGAAAATTATGTGGCGTTATGTTAATGAATGTTGTACAAAAAAACAAAAACAAAAAACTTACTCATGTCATGAGCAAGGTACTCGATGAAGGAGGCAGAAAATGAGCCACATGCTACAAAGACAAAACATGATTAATACTGCTAATTCAATGGTATCAGAACAATATTGTTTATACAAAATGCATGTAAATATCAGTGTCCTTTATCTGTTTCTGTCTGCACAAACATTTCAAATTGGCCATACTTACCAATCCTTATTCTGTAGTCTGTTATGAGCTCCAAGGACCACTCAATTGCAGCATCATATTTTTCTTTGGCTTTACACTAATGAGAAACATGAGAGATATAGATCACCTGCCACTGTGACAGGAAAACATCTTTTTTTTTTTTAGAAAGCTGAGTGTATCATTTATGAGCAATGCTTACCACCAGCTCTTTAGCTTCTTTACAGTCAAAAGGCTTCAGGGTTTTCAGAGCCACTGTAAAACTTCAAGAACACAAACAGACAATGAAGTGAAAGTGTGCCAGCAATTTACACATCAGACTATACAGGGCTTTTTTTCTACCACATCTAGTTGCCCAGGATATCTACATAACCTGCATGAGTTTCATTCACTGGAAATCATTATGAGACACTACTACTGGCAATCCCAAATAGTCCGTTGTTATCTACAAAATCAAGAAATGTGATCTGCGGTGACTCTGTGGCCTCAGGACCCTCACAACCTATACTGCAGTTCTATAGACTTTAAAAGTGCAGAGTGCATTTCATAACAAAACAGTGAGAGAAAATACATTTTAATTCCTACCCTTTCTTTTTGTGAATCATTGGGTCATCAATGAACAAGATGCTGGCTTTTTTCTGCTTACGATGCACATGTTTTACCTGCAGAGTAAAATAATACAGATTTTTAAAATATTTTAAAGCATAACAGCTTTCAGGGTTTGCTTTATTGCAAAGTTATGCCCACAGGCCTTATTTTGGTCCACCAATATTTCAGGCCCATAGTCGTCTTTCATTTAAATTTCCCCAGGGAATTTCATTATCCTTTTATATGAAGTTCTTGTTAAAGATGAACTGTTTAGCTATAATTAGCATAGTGTTTAATAGTGCAGAACATTTATAAACAAGTCACTGATTGAGCAAACACAAGTTCAAGCTTATCAAATGTGAGGCACTGCTGATTTTCTAGATCTAGGCATAGATCTAAATTGTGCATTGTTGCATCTAAAAGCTTAACAAAGGTTACTGCACTCACCAATGCAGGCCAGAATGGAAAATTTCTAAATTTGTGCCACACAAATACTCCTTCTGTAATGGACGGGGGCTCTGAAAGACAAAAACAATCCACCTAAAGTAAAGTGTGTGCACACTATCCAGTACGTCTAATCCTTATAGATGTTATTTTAATTAAATAACTCCAATCTCTCTTACTTTTGTCCACCTGCACCAAGAAACTTGGTAGCTCTTCCTCTTCCTCATCACTTTCCTCATCTTCCTGGAAGGACAAAGATGACAGCTGTTCCTGGTGGTGACTCAGCTCTATTGATAGCTCTGAAGACACGTCTTTTTGGGGGGCTTTGTGTTGGTGGTGGTGGTGGGGGGGAGGGGGGGTTGAGGCAATAACAGCATTAGAGATAATTTTGCACAGCTTTTTTTTTTTTTTTTTTAATTTTTTTTTTTTTTAAACATGACTGGTCTACAAGCAGCAGTAGCTACCCTTGCAAATATACATCCACGCAGCGCAAAAAGATTTAGGAGAGATTCTGCACAAATTGTGATTTATTATGTTTTGAATGTGAGTGTGATGACCTCCTAAAATGTAAAATGTCTAAAAAAAAAAGTACCAAGGTGACTTTGCATGAGACAGATACTAAGAAAGCACTACCTTGCTCTGTTGCATCAGGCTTCTCCAGTTTAAATCTTGGTCTGGAGCGTTTGAAAGACTGAGTAGCGGTAGCCCCCGTCTTGATCTTCCGCGTCCTGCCACGGCAACCTTTGGCTGATGGACCGCAGGTTTTACTGGAGGCCTGTGTTTTCTCCTTTGCCAACCTCTTTCTAACTTGTCTTGGCTGTGAAGCATGACGCCTTTTACGTCTGCCTTGAGATAGTGATTTGGAGCATGGTGAATCTACGTCTGACGTCTACAACAGAACAGATATTAAAGGTGTTAAAGACCATCATCGAAATTGACTGTGGTGGCTGAAAGATCTGTGGGCTCAAAATGCAGAAACAATATTCACAAGTAAAATATAATCAAACACCTTTAACTGATCGATGAGTTCAGTGTATTGTAGCTCTACTTGTTTAGCTCCAGGAGGCTTTGAAATGTTGGACACAATGTCAGTGGAGCTGTGAACTGGTGTGGAGGTCAAGAAGGCTTCTCTCGTCTGTCGTGTTTGTCTTTTGCCTCTTTTTGGAGTACTTGGTAAGGAACTTGGCGAGGATTGATTGACAATGGCAAAATCACTCCCTGGCACAGCATTTGATTCCCCTGTGGCTTGAAAAGAAATAGACTCTGAAGTGACTGTTTCCACTGGTGTCCTTTCAAGTTTCCCTTTTCTGCTTTTCCAAGGTACACCTGAAAGATCATTTACAGCCATATGTCATTTGGAGTTGCTTCTTGTGCGTCTTTGAATAACCCAGATTTAGCTGACTCAACGACATTCAGAAAGTCAAATGACAAGATTACATTTTGGGTCACCTTTCATTGTTGTATGAGTTGAAGTCGTTTTCTCACTGGAAAGAGTTCAAGGTCATTGGATCAGAGGTCTGATGAAATGAGCGACATGAAATGAATGAGATTTATCAGGGCTGATTTCCTTCACCAGGGGGACCTGAGTCTCCAGCGCTGGTACCAGGTCTGTCAGGCAGGCAAAAGGTTTGTCAGCTGTATGAGAAAAGAGAGAGAAGAACTGTTAAGGAAATATACAACCTATAACATTTGGGCCTTACTGAGTAGGACATACTTTAACAATAGAGTTTGACTATGTTGGCATTGAGATATATGCCTGCAAGAACTGCCATTAAAAATTAGTTGCAAACTATTTTGATAATTGATTCATCGTTTCAGTCATTTTCAAGCAAAAATGTCAAAGATTTGCTGATTCAGGCTTCTTAAATGTAAAGATTTGCTGCTTTTCTTTGTCATTTCTGTTAGTGAATGAAGAGTCTGTGGGGTTTTAACTATTGGTTGAACAAAAGAAGCAATTTGAAGATATCACCTTTGGGCCCTGGGGAATTTGTGCTGAGAATTTTTTTTCACATCAGATTAAGCATAATTTAAAAAGTCGTAAGAGGCAGGCTTAATGCCATCTTCACGCTGCATTCATTTGTTAAATTTACGCTGCAAACCAGTTAAGTTCACTCACCATCTCTATTGTTAAGCAGATGAGTTTCTAACACCCCGTGTCCAAGATTAATACCCCACTTTTACATCAGCACGAACCCTGCTATGTTATTGTAAGAAACAGTTCAGACGAACCAGTAATAAAGTATTTGGCAATAAAAAATACGTGCAAACACCATGTCTGTAAAAAGTTAATATTCTAATAATACATTTAAAGAACACATGACTAGATGTAACGTCACTGCGAGCTAACACGGCACTTGGGCAGAGCCAAGGTAACTTGAGGCTAATGAGCTGCTAGCACACAAGCTGGAAGATGACAGTATTTGTGCAACTAGCATGCTAGTTCGATAGTAACGAAACGAGTAACGAATGCAGCGACTCGTTTAGTGCCAACACATATTACGTGGCATAACAAACAGAAAATGTTCACTTGTACTGTACAGGTAGCTAACGGTGAAAGTGCGCCACCAAACTAGATAAGATGACGACGTGATTAAGTTTTAGTAAAACTAAATACATACATAGGCTACTACCAACTCACCCTAAAATCTGCTGTTCGGAGAGTTAACGTAAGCTAACGCGACCTACCAACGACAGTAAAGACTAAGGGTACCGTTGTGCCTGCACGCATTCACTGCTTCTAAAACAATTTCCAATTTGCGATAAAGTGTCACATAATTAATCAAGTCAAACCAACAACTACCCCGCCCTGTCAAAAGCAGTAGTCTACTTCTACTAGTCTACTTCACGTTTGATCATATCTTTAAGGCTGGTTGCCATAACGACATGAAGCTATCGCCACCTACTGTTCCGGAGGCCAATTTCTTCTTCTTCTTCTTCTTCTTCTTCTTCTTCTTCTTCTTCTTCTTCTTCTTCTTCTTCTTCTTCTTCTTCTT